>PVKA01000207.1:129036-239107 GCA_004027165.1 Ctenomys sociabilis
GTCTCACTATGCAGTTCAGGCTGGCCTTAAGCTCCCTTTGTAGCTCAGGCTGGTCTCGAACTCACAACAATCCTCCTGCCTCAGCCTCCTGAGTGCTGGGATTACAGGCATGCGCCACCACGCCTGGCTCTATTTTTTTCTTGATTCAACTTCATGATGCATATTTTTCTAGGAGTACATTCACTGAACCTGAGGTGTACTCTTACTGTTTTTATTTTTTATTGTCAGATAGGGCCTCATTAAAATGTCTGGGATAAGCTTAGATTTGTCATCCTCCTGCCTCAGGCTTGAAAATCTAATACCGTGGGCATGAACTTCCGTATTCTCAGCTGTGATTCTTTTTGTTTTTAAGGCATCTGTTGGGTGCATCCACTTTTATTCCTGATTTATGAGTATTCTCTTTCCTTAAACTAAGGGATTTTTATTTCTGTTTCAACTCAGTTTTATTGATGTTTTTCTTTGTATAGTTTTTCTATACTTGATTTTTTACATTCAAGTTTATTATTTTTTTCCTCCTGCCAACTTTGTATTTATTTTGGTCTTTTTTTAGTTGAAACATAATGCTATGATATTTTATATGGAATTTTTCTTTTTCTTTTTTGTGTAGGCTTTTATAGCTATGAGCTTTCCTTTTAGGACTGCATTATGCTGGATCCCATAATTTTGGTGTAGGACGTAGCAATCTTATTTTCTTCAGAATATTTAAACATTTCCTTTATGATTACTTTTTGGACACGTTGGTTGTTTAGGAACAGACTACTAAACCTCTACAAATTTGAAATTTTCAAAATTCCTCCTGGTGATTTCTAATTTTATCTTGTTGTGATTGAGAAGCTGGTTATAATTTCAGTTTTTGATGAATTGGTAAAGACTTGTTTTTGTGATCTATGATATGGTCTGTTCTAAGAGCATCTTCAGTACTCTAGGGGAAGGTGTGTGTTTATCTGCTTTTCAGGAGGCAATTTTAGATAGATAGATAGATAGATAGATAGATAGATAGATGTCTCTGTCTGTCTAGATAGATAGATAGATAGATGTCTCTGTCTGTCTGTCTGTCTATCTATCTATCTATCTATCTATCTATCTATCTATCTATCTATCTATCTATCTATCTATCTATCTATGTCATCACCACTTGCTGTCTATGTCTGTTCGGACCCATTAATATTTACTTGGGTTCCGCAGCTTTTTTAGTGTTGGGTGCATACATAGTTACAATGTCATGTCCTCTTGATGAATTGAGGCCCTTTATCAATAAATAATGTTATTTTCGTCTTTTGTGACAATTTTTCACACCAAATTTAGTAGCTATCCCTGTTCTGTTTGTTGAGCATTTGCATGGGGTATCTTCTATCCCCTCACATTCAGCTTGTGTGTGTCCTCCGAGCCAAGTGTGTTTATTGTAGGCAGTATACAGCTGGATTTTGGTTTTTTTTTTTTTATCCATTCAATCCATTTTTGGATTGGTGAATTTTATCTGTTTATGTTAGAAGTAATCACAACTTACAACTGCCTTTTTGTTGTTTTCTCATTGGTACAGCTGTTCTTTCTTCATTTAGCTTTGTGATGTGAGAATCTACAGTGTTAAGTTCTGATTCTTTTTATGCTCAATTTGCATATGTGCTTTAGTTGTGTGTTTTGGGGTTCCAATGAGTCTTCCACAAAATATCTTATAACACTATATTAAACTCATAACAGTTTAACTTCAGTAACACACAAAAACTTATTTTTATCTTTCCCCTACCATTATATATTCTTATCAAATAACTATCATTTTTTGTTCTTTTGAGTTCTGAGTTGCATATTATAAGTACACATGATTTGCATACAGTATGGAAATAATCTGGTTATATCAAATCATTTTTTGGGGGGGCTAATGATTTTTTTTGATACAGGGTCTCACTAGGCAGCTCGGACTCATAAGGATCCTCCTGTGTTCAGCCTCCCCAGTGCTGGGATTACAGGTGTGCGCCACCAAACCCAGACTCAGTCACCTGCTCAGTGTGCCCTGGGGGTGGGGCCAGCGCTGCATGTCATGCTGAGGATCAAGCCTGGTGTCTGTGCTTGCCTAGGCAGGCACTACTTAGTCTGCGGAGCTATCTCGCTGGCCCACGTTTTGTTTTTTTTAATTTGATATAGTGTCTTGCTATGTAGTTCAGCGTCTACAGCAAACAAGCTACCTCAGTCCTGAGAAAAATAGCCATTAGTCACTAGGCAACTTTGTGCCATGTGTCACTAACTTTGCAAAAGCATAAAGGATCATCTTGTTGTGCCTAGTGACCACCCAGCCCAGCTTTTGTCTTCTCATCTCTCTTTCTCATTCCTGCCGTTGCATCTCCCCAGGTAGAGCCAGTCGCAGCAGGACCAGCCGATCCCTACACGGCACCGCACCGTGCCCAGACTCGGTCGCTGGCTCAGCACACCCAGGGGCAGGGCCAGCTCGGCATGTGGGGCCAGGGGTTGAAGCCCAGTCCCTGCGCTTGCCTGTGCAGGTGCTTAGTCCACTGAGCTTTCTTGCCAGCCCTCATTTGTGTTTCTTTTAAGAAGTGTCTTTTCATATCATTTGCTCATTTTCAGAAAGGATTATTTTCCTTGTATATTCTGGATATTAACAGTCAGATGAAGAGGCGGAGAATATTTTCCTGTAGATTGTCTCGTCATTTGGTTCCTCATTTGCTTTGCTACGCAGAAGCCTTTTAGTTTGATGTAATCTCATGGGTCAGGATTTACTTTTGTTTCATGAACTTTGGGGCCACTCCCAGAAAGTCATTGCATGAGCCAGTGGAACAGTGCAGGCGATGTGCGATTTGCTTATGACCTCTAGCAGCTTCCGAGTTTCCTGTCTATGTGTAGGTCCCTGATCAATCGTGGGTCGATTTATATGGACAGAGTGACAGGTAGGGGGCAAGTTGCAATCCTCAGTGATTTCAGTGAATATTTTCTAATCCTTTCTTGACAATTACTGGCTGTGTGTATGTGGGTTTATTTCTACAACTCTAGCCTGTTTGCTTTGGTCCATATACCTACTGTTACTCCAAAAGCACAGTCATACTAAAGTATCTCTTTTTTTTCTTTTTTGGCAGAACCGGGGATTGAACTCAGGCCCTTGTACTTGCCAGGGAAGTGCTTATTCCACTGAGCTGTCTTCCTGGCCTCTGAAGTATTTCTTGAAATCAAAAGATGTTTCCCACTTCATGCTTTTTGTTCAATATTGCTTTGCTTGGAGGGTTTATTTTGTGCTTCCATATAAATTTTAGGATTAAGTTTTCTAAGTGTATGAAAAATGACACTTGTATTATGACGACATTTAATTGAATCTGTATTCAGTACATTTGGGAAATGTGGACAATATTGATTCTTCTTTTTTTTTAATTCTATCCCAAGAACATGGGACTGCTTCATCTTTTTTCATTTTCTTTCATCAATGTTTTATTTTTTTTGGAGATAACATCAACATTTTATAATATTTATTGTAAATATCTTTCATTTCCTCTGTTAAATTTATTTCTGAGTGTTTTCTGAAGCTATTGTGGATGAGAATGCATTTATTATTTTTTCTCTACAAATTCATTATTTTCACATGTTGGTTTTGTGTTCTACACTACTGAACTGATCAGTTCTAATAGTCTTGGGGTGGAGTCTATATTTTTCATAGGATTATCATACATAGAATTATCAACTTGAAAGAGGCATGTATTTGCTTTCTCCTTCTCTTCTTGCACACCTTTTATTTCTTTCTCTTGCCTACTTGCACTGGCAAAAACTTTGAGTACTATATTGAATATGAAATAGAAGAGAGGGCACTCTTACCTTGTTTCTGATTTTAGAGAAATGATTTTCACTTTCCTTTGTTCAGTATAGTATTGTACGAGAGACTTGTATATACATAGCCTTTGGTTATATTGAGATTTGCCCGTGTAGACCTGACTTTTTTCGGGGCTTTTATCATGAATGGACGTTCAGTTTTATCAAATGCTTTCTCTGTATCTTTTGAGATGACCCTATGGTTTTCATCCGTCATTCTGTTGATGTGTGCTATGCTTATCGATTTGCTTACGTTGAACTCTTTTGTTTCTCTGAGATGAAACTGACTTGAAAGCAGTGAATGACCTCTTTGGTGTGTTACTGGATTTGACTCACTGGTATTTTGTTGAAATTTTCTGTCTATGTTCAGGGATATTGTTCCATAGTTGTTATTTTTTGTTATGTCTTTGTCTTGTTTTGGTAAAAAGGCATGCTGGCCCTGCACAATGAGCTTGGGAAGGTGGAATTATTTTGAAAGTTTGAAACAGTTGGCATAAGCTGTTTTACCATCATTAAAAGCTTGATAAAATTCAGTGGAAAGCCATCAAGTTTGGGGCTTTGTTGTTGTTGGGAAGTTTTTTTTTTTGTTCAATTGCAGTACTTGTTTGTGGTCTATTCAGGTTTTTTGTTCATGTCCTCGTGGTTCAATTTTGGCAGGTCCCGTGTGCCTAGAAATGTGTGCATACCTCTAGAGTTCCCGTTCTATCAGTATATAGCTTCTCATAATGTCTCTTGATGCTTGTATTTCTCTTGTAATCTTTCCTTCTCACTTCTGATTTTATTGACTTGGGCCTTCTCTTGTTTGCTGGATTAGTCTAACTAAAGGTTTGTTGATATTGTTTGTTTAAAAATGCCAACTCTTTTTTTATTTGTACCACAAACAACTCTTTGTTTTGTTGAACTTTTCTATTGTTTATTCCATTTATGACTGTTCTGATCTTACTTTTTTTCTTTCTACTATTCAGGGGTTTGTCTTGTTCTTACATTTATAAATCCTTGAGTTGCACGAATAGTTTATTTAAAGTGTTTGCTTACTTTTCCTCTCCTACTTTTTCTTTTTCCTTTCCTGTCTCCTTTTCTCTCTCCCCCCCCCTTTCCCTCTCTCCCTCTCTTTCCTTTCCTTTGTCTCTCTCCCCCTCTCTCTCCTTCTCCCTCCATCTCCCTCTCTATCTCTTCCTTCCATTCTTCCTCCTTTCTTTCTGCCTCTTGCTCTGCCCACCCTTTCACCCCCCCCCCATGCCACCATCAACCAGAGCCTTCTGCAAGCTAGGAAACCTCGCTGGTACCAGTGAGCTATGTGCCCAGCTCTCCACCCTCTTTTCAAACAGGATATTGATTAAGTTGCCCGTGCTGTCATTAAATTTGTGAGCATCTTGCCTGGGTCTTCTGATTAGCTGGGAGGACCAATATGCCTGGCAAAATCTTTATGTTTTGGTACAGACATTTTTTTTTTTTGTTGTTAAAAATGTCTGTCTTCATGTTGCCTTTCTGTATCTCATAAGCTTTGGTATATAGAGTTCACATATTCATTTGTTTCAAGAACTTTAAAAATTTTCCTTTTGCATAGAAAATTCAATGACCATTTATTTATTCAGATGTGTGTAGTTTAATCTCCATAATTGGTGTAATTTCTAAAATTTGTTTGGTTGACTGCTACCTTACTCCATTGTGATCAGAAAGTGGGCAGAATATGGTACTAATTTTTTGAATTTAAGATCTCTTTGTGCCTTACCACAAGATCTATGCTATAGAAAGTTTCATGTACTAATGAAGAGCAGATATATTCTCTAGCTGTTGGCTTGAATGTTCTGTGAGTGTTATGTCCAATTATCTATAGTATAGTTTAAATCTAATATTTCTTTGTTGGGGCTTTTAGATAGCCTGGATGACATATATAGTGTTTAGAGCAGAGTACTGAAGTTTCTGTTATTGTATTAGAGCCTGTTTCTCTTTTTAGGCCTATAGAATGTTTTATAACAGTGGGTGCTCCAACAATTGGTACATATAGATACAGTTGTTATATCTCCTTGTCAAATTGGGCCCTTGCTTATTATATAGTGACCTTCTTTGTGTCTTTTTATAGTTTCTGTCTTTTTTTTTTGTCTCTTATTTTTATTACCTTTTTTACAAACATTTAAAGAGAGTATAGCAATAATTGATATGACATTAGAAGCAGTATGCATTTAGAAGACCAGAGTGACAGGTGTTTTAAGCATGGTTTTAGTACTAAGGTATTTGATATCCAGACAGAGAGCCCATTTTTGTCTTCATGTCTATTCTGTCAAATACAGCGAACCCTCAAGTTACAGCCAGCCTAACATAGAAACAACTTGGACTATGACCAGAATTTTAGTTTAACTTACAACCAACGTCTTGAGTTATGTCAGAGTGTTGGCTGCTTGTGCTTCCAGATGGCCGCAGACACAGATTTAACCCTTAAAAAGTTATAGAAGGAACATTATGGCCTCTCCTGTATAAGGTTGAGAAATCCTGGGCCCACATTTCCCTAAGGACACTGAATACAGACAGAGACTTTGAGGTGCCTGAACCTCCAGTTGACAAATTGGGTGACAACTTGCTCTTGGGAATAACTGAGTTTGTAAGTCAAGGGTCCATGCATAAGTATAGCTACATCAGTGAGAGTCTCATAGCTTTTCTAGGTTTTTGTTTACGTGGGATAACATTTCTCATCCTTATACTTTAGGTCTATGTGTGTCTTTACTGGTGAGGTACATTTCTTTGTGCTTTTGTTTCTTTTTATTTAAAAAAAATATGGTTCATTATATAAACCAGGCTGGCTTTATTGTATCGCCTCAAATTCACCATGCTCATTACTCCAATGTAGTGATGGCAAAGCTTTCAGAGAAGAATAGAACAGTGCCCAAACTGTAACCCAAGACCCACTTATTTACCCCAAAATGCTAACACTGCAATTAACCCTGAATACTGTGATTTTAGTTTAGCAAAAACAGCTCACACATTAACATCTTCTGTTTCAATAGAAAGACAAATAACACCCATCACTTCCCCAAGGAGTATTTCTTATACACAGGATATTGTGGCTTTGTTTTTCTATATTTATTCAAGGTTATTGATAGGTAAGATATTCTTGCTGTTATTTTTTTTTTTAAGTTGTCTTCTAGTTGCTTTTCATATTCTCTGGTCTTTTCCCCATCTCCTGTACATCTTTGTGGTTTGATGTGGTTTTCTGGATTGGTAATGGTTAATTCTTTTCAATTTTTATTTCTGTACCTATTAGTGGGATTTATGCTTTCCTTTCTCTTACTGCTGGATGTAGGATTTCCTTAAGCATCTTTTGTAAAACTGGTCTCACTACATACTCAGTCTGTGCTTGTCTTGGAAGGATTTTATTTTCCCTTCATTTCTGAGGGGAAGCCAGAAAATTGCTAGGTACAGTAATTTTGCTTTAGGACTTGGGATATAGCCTTGCACTCTACTCTGATCAGTAAGGTTCCTGCTGAGAAATATGACAGAGAGTGGAGATGCCCTTCAATGTGAGTCAGCACTTTTCTTTTGTAGATTTTATTATTTATATTTAGTTTTAAATTTATTAGTTCAATATAGGTATATGTAACAGCCACACTCAATATAGGCCATTTGTAGCTGTACACGACCCCCTCACTTTTTGTTTAACCATTCACATCCTCTCCTTTCAAACTGCCTTCCCGTCCTTGTTCAGAGTTTGGTTTTCCTCTTATCCTCCTTTTGTCATATTTTCTTTCCCTTCCTTCCTTCCTCTCCTCTCCCCCTCCCTGTTTACCTTTTCCTTTTGAATAGTTTCTTCCTATTTCACCATGTCTATTGCATATTTATATTCTTATTTGCATTTTCAGTTTCTCGGGTCAGAGAGGCTGTGTGATATTTACAAATGTACCTCATTTGTTTCACTCACGATCACAATCTCAAGGCCCACTCACTTAGCTCCATTCTATCTTTCTTTATGGCCGACAGATACTCTGTCATATTAAAAAGCTGATGTCTGTCTTTAACCATTAATTGGTTAATGAGCATTTGGGTTGCTTTACAATTTGGCTTTTACAAACTGTATCACTATAAACATGGATATGCATATATTGCTTTTAATTCTTCTGAGAAGATACCCAGAAGCAAGTAGCTGAGCTTCAGAAAACTACTAACCTAGTTTTTTGAGGAATCTCCACATGATTTCCACAGTGGTTGTATCCGTCTTCATACCCACCTTCTCCCCCTCCAGCCTTTGTTATTAGTTTATTCCTTAATAATAGCCGTTTTTTGTGCAATGAGATGAAATCTCATTGTTGTCATAATTTGCATCTCCCGAGTGACCAGTGATGCTGAACATTTTTTCATGCATCTACTTGCCATTTGTGTTTTTTCTTCTGAGAAGCTGTGTATTCATGGACCAGCGAGATAGCTCAGTGGACTCAACTGCCTGCTTAGGCAAGCTTAGGCAAGCACAGGGACCACAGTTTGATCCCTGGCAGCACATGCTGTGCCAGCCCTGCCGCCAGGGTGGGCTGAGCTGGCCACAGAGTCTAGGTGTAGTGGCGCACGCCTGTATTCCCAGCACTGGGGAGGCTGAAAGCAGGAGGATCACCACGCGTCTGAGCTGTGTAGTGAGACCCTGCAACAACCAAATACATTAAAAAATTAAAAAGAAGAAAAGAGAAGTTGTGTATTCATCTCAGGTGCCCATTTTTATACTGGGACTTTGAATTTGGAGGATCTATTTTTTTTTTAAGTTCTTTATATGTTCTAGATATTAGTCCTTTGTCAGAAGAACAGCTGATACAATTTTTTTTCCTACACTGAGGGTTGTCTTTTCACTCTGTTGGTGACTTCTTTTGTTGTTGTTCTTTCACCAGTTGTAGCATTTTCATCTTGTACTTTTCAGTTTGATTGTAATATACCATGTTTTTCTTGGCTATGTCTACTTAGAGTAATTTTAGCATCTTACACATGGGTGTGTCTTCCCCGAGGTTAGAGAAGTTTCTGCTGTTTCAGTTGATAGGTTTTCTGCGGCATTGTACTTTCTCTTCATCTTTGGTTATTCAGAATAATGGATATTTGTTCATTTAACGATGTCCCAATGTTACTGAATGTTTTCTTCATTTATTTATTTGAAAAAATAAATCAACTGAAGAGGATATCCAGAAGGCTTGTTTTGAGTTCAGGTATTGTTTGTTTTGCTTGATCTGCTCTGTTGTTGAGGGCTTAGACTATATTTTTTATTTTACTTTTTGAACTATTTATTTCTAAGATTCCTGGTTTGCTGGTTTTCAAGATCTGCTCCTTTCATTTCTCATGAACCTTCTGCACCGTCTTCCAGGTTCATCTGCCTGTTCATCTCCATTCTCTGGGCCCGCACTGAGCTTTCTTACAGTCATTCTTTGAAGCTTTTTCAAGCCGGACATTTCATTCATAGCAATTGCTCAGGGCCAAACATCTGCAGCCATGCTGGCTTTTAGGGCACAAGTGCTCACAGTGGCTTTGGTGCCACAGCCCCTGACCCAAGGACTTGTAAACTGAATTGTGACCCCAAGGCATGGGGTACGTGTTGGCCCTCTAGCCCATGGTGAAATGTGCACTGCACACAAAGCTGAAGTCTGAGTCCAGAGAGTTGAGTACCATGGCAATTTGGGGACAAGAGCCATTGGGCCGCAGTACAGCTTCTGCTCTGGGGACTGATCCACTGCCCAGTGATGACTCTGGACCCTGGGCTGATGAGACATCAGTATCCTAACCAGTGTGAGGACAGCTGCAATGGCAGCACACAGTGCATCCCAGCTGTGCACTGAGCCTGAGGAAGTGGGTCAGCGTCTCTAACCTCCTGGGGTCTTTTTTTTTTTTTTTTGTGGAACCGGGAATTGAACTCAGGCCCTTGCGCTTGCCAGGGAAGCACTTATCCCACTGAGCCATCTCCCCAGCCCCCTCCTGGGGTCTTGTTACAGCTTTGCTCCACCCTGTATTCCCCCCCACTATGTGCCCTAACACAAGCCCACAGGGAACAAAGCCAACTGACTGTGGATGAAAACCTCTGAAACCAAGGGCCAAACTAAGCTTTTTGTGCTTGCGTGTTACCTCAGCTTGGCTGGCTCCGCGGCCTTTAGACCCACAGCAAGGCAGAAGTACCATGGCAGGAGGGCGTGGTGGGGGAAAGCTGCTCACACCATGGCCTCACGGCCACCAGGAAGCAGAGGGAGAGTCAGGGAGGAAGGGACTGCAAACAGCAGTCTACACACACACACACCCTGTGGAGTTCTTTACCTGACTGGTCTCCACCTTCTAATAATCCACCACCAGTCCAACAATGCCTAGAGCTATGAATCATCAGTGAGTGGCTTGCTTCACTGAGGTTGGGGCTCTCATGAGCGACTTCAGACTCCCTTCTGCTGCTAACCCAGCACCCAGCACCTGGCCTTCTGGGATGGCCTATTCCAGAGCCAAATGGAAACAGGGGCAGATTCCCAAACACCAGCCTTCCTCCTCAAGCCTGGGAATTCCCAGCCAGCATGCTGGGCTGTCTCTTGAGAACATCCCGGTCAGTTTCATGTCCCAAAGCTCCAAAGGTCTTGTGACCAAACTGCAAATCTTGCTGTGAGGCCTGGCCTATCAGTTCATTGTGGTCACGGCCGAAGACCCTGCTGTAGAGGTCCGGTCAAACTTCCAGGTTTGTCACTTAGTGTCTGTGCAGATAAACACACAATGGCCAGTCTGTAAAATGTGTGACGTACCACAGAAAGGTTGTGTTAAGAGGATTCAGCATGGTGCCTATGTGTGAGGGCTCTTTAAATCCGAGTTTCCATTCTTCTTCCTTAGCTAAGGAGAGTGTGTGCAGTTTACACTGAGGGATTACAGAATCCCCAGGGCAGGCATTCTTTTCTGTATCTTGCCAGTTCAAGTCAGTTTTTAAAGATATAACTCTCCCAGTGAGAAAGCCAAATAAGTTCTTGGTTCAGGGAGAACTGACCTGGCATCTTTGTATTTTCTTGGACTTTCTCTGCCTTAGTCATTTCTTTTAATGTGGCTTTCACAGCGCAACAAGGATTAGAAAATGACCAAGAATCAGGACAAAGGTGCGGGCCTAAACGGTTTGGAAGCAGTTTTAATGGAGATGAAAATGTTACTTAACACAGGTACCCCCAAAATACAAATCAAAATATTTTCAGCTGCATAGCAAATATGATTTCAGAATTTAACATTATTTGATCACAAGCGTAGATAGAAGTCACCATAAATAAATGTGAATTCATTGTACAAAAGTCCCCAACAACTCTTAATACAAATATGGTACATTGAACAGTTTTTCAAACAGAATTTTAAAGTTTTTAAAATCTGAGCTTTTTTCCTTAGACACATAAAAAAATCAAAAGGGGATCAGTAACAATACCAGGGAGGGAAGAGTGAAACTCATCCGGTTCTCATAAATAAGTGCTGCTGATGAGCTGAGGAAATGAAAAGCTCGCTTGCAAGTGACAACCTCGATTTACTGGGATCGAATCACTTGAGGATAATGTGGTTTTTCCCAGAGGGTCAACTTTGGGGTTATGAATGCAGGGTGGGAGGGACAAACTGCTGAAACAGCAATCTCATGAACGGGAGCGTCCCGATCTCTACAAAGCAGTGGTCAAAGATTTGGAATGAAATGTAGAATTAAAAGCTAGTCGTCTGTCTAAGAGAGCCAGCTACTCTTTCCAGGTAGAACTGGAGGTTCAGAAGGTCCTGGAGCTTAGAGATTTTATATGGCATGGTCTACCAGGTCGTTCTCCAGGTGGTATCATCTCTCTGCTGACTTTGGGACTCATTCAGGGCCAACCAGAAGCAGTAGGATAGGAAGCAGCAGTGTGGGGCAGGATCTGCTGACTTCCTTCTGAGCCATCTTCCTACAACACAGCCCAAATATTTCTCTCATGCCCAAGAAGTAGCTCAAGATCCAAGGTTACTGGAAGGAGTTCTCCTTAGCAGTGGTTTTCCCACTTGGGCCCTCCCAACACCTGCACACAAGTACGCCTGCCGGAGAAGCTCTGACTGAGGTGGGCTTTGGCCCTTACTTGACACGAGTGGACATGTCCTTTGCTTATCCTGTGGTTTAATATGAACCATCTGGGTAATGGTAACCATTTCAGTTGGTCATTCCTAGGGGAGTGGGCTTCTGTTATTCTTTCCACTGTTTGCTTTTTCTTTCCTTCTTGGGCAAGATGTATTAAATATTCCACTTAATGTGTTCTTTGAAGCTCAGGGCCAGGCTCCTTTGAAAATGATATATCTTGAAGGCCTCTTTTCCTAAAGATCTCACCACACTTGGTGACTGAGATTCTGAGGAGGAATTTTGGTTCAGTCAGGAAAGTGGAAGTAAATATAACCCTGTGAGAGCATATATATCCCAAAATCTAACTTGAGGAGTGTTAGGAAAACAGGAAGTAGAGAGCAAAATGGACAGTGAAAGTTCTAGTTCACTAGAAGACTTCTCTTTGAGGGGTATGATCTCACTCCTCACCGCCTTGACCCTAGGATGTCTGTGGTGCCTGTTGAGACAGCCACTTTATTTCCTTTGGGAGTTTCCCTTGATGAGAGATTTTGTGCCAAGCATTAGACACTAGATCGGTCACCGGCTGTGGCTGTGGGAGCTCTGTGACCTGACCGTTCAATGCTGCGCCCTGAATGTCTGTTGCCTTGTGTGGCTCAGAGCTGAGCATTTAAGCTGATGAGATGGTTTACAGCTTTCTGTCTGAGGCTGTGGAATTCCTGGCTGAGTTCACAGAGGCTACTTGTACACAGCAGGCCTAATTATCTTCCTCACCCAATTCCACTCAGTGGGATGCAACTGTAAAAGTGTTTCTGACTCTTCTCTAGGAATGTTCAGAGATGGGGAGCTGTTGAGGGGGAGCCTGTGAAAGGCCAGAACCAACATCACTGGGTATCGTGGTGAACCAGGGGTGGTTTCCTGATCTGCCACAGCTCTCAGTGTCTGGCCCAAGCACATTCTTGGTGGCAGAGGTGGTATTTCTAAGGTCTGCAGCAGGAGATGAGCCAGGGGAGCTGGAGGGAAGGAGCTGGAGAAGGAGGCCAGGGAGACGAGGCCCAGGGAGGGCAGAATGACATTTCTGGCGTGGTTACACTCGCTCTGTTTCTAAGACTTCAGTCCTGGGGCCATATGTGGGAACTGGACTGGAGGTCCTCTTGGGAGGAGGTCTTGGGGAGCAACCACAGATGGAGGCTGCAGGGTGGGAAAGGGGCTCCTGAAAAACGGTTGAAGGAAAAAGAAAAGAAAGCACACGCTGCCCTGTTACTTTGTTTTGATTTACGCTACAGAAGGACCACCATGGAGATGTCATGGGAGAGCATGCACAAGCCAAGCCCCAGGCGCGGTGGGGGCGTCGGGCCCATCCCACACCCTGTCCCGCTGGACCCAGCTGCAGGCTGGTCGTTTTTCTTTCCTGATTCTCCTTGCACCGCCAGGTCGAGGCTCCATGGGGCCTCTGCCTAGCAGGTGGTGGCCAGCGACTGGTGGATGGGTGGCTGGAAGCAGCGCACGTGCTCCACAGTGGAACTGTCTGTCTCCACGGACTTCATGTATTTGTTCAGGATGGCAAAAACCTCGTTGTTCAAGATCTGGTACTTTCTGATTCGGTCAGCCATCTTCTTCAGGGGCTGCAAGAGGACAAGGACAATTAAGCTGGGAAGAACATGTAGAGAAAGAGGATTCAGTGAGGGTGGGGTCCAGCACCCCAAAGCTTTAATGACTGTGTCACTGTTTCACCTCAAGGCCTTCTATGGATCTCCAAATTAAATCTTGGCAACTTTCAAAACTTATTACTAAGCTACCATAATCAAACCAGTGTGGCACTGGTATAAAGACAGCTACCTAGGCTGATGGAATAGGCTACAGAGCCGAAAAGTCAGCGCTTGCATACATGATCAAATGATTGTCAGCAAGGATGGAAAGGGGAAAGTGATTTTTTTCAATAAATGGCACTAGAGGGCAGGTTATCTACATGAAGAAGAATAATTCTGTAGCCTAATTTTGTATCACACACAAAAATTAGCTCAAAATGGATAAAAAGGGGTAAATGTAAGACGTAGAACTACACAGTTCTTAGAAGAAATCCTAGTAAAATACTGGCGAGGATGTGGAGAAATCACAGCTCCTGAGCACTGCAAGGAAATGAGATGGTACAATAATTGTGGAAGACAGTTCAGCAGCCCCTCAATGGGCTGCAAAGAATTGCTGTGTGACCTCGCAGTCCTGCTTGGGGGATGGAAGAAGGGACTCGCGTGTGTACTACTGGCTCTGCAGCAGCGTCACACACAACAGATGACAGATGGACACAGCCAGGGTGTCCAGCAGCGGATTTTGCTTTAGATAAAACATGGTGTATAGTTATAAGGAAATACTATTCATCCTTAAAAGAAGGTAATTTGGACATATGCTAGAATATGGGTAAATCTTGAGGATGTTATTCTAAGTGTAATGAACTGAGCTGATATTAGACACCAGTGTCCTAGGGTCCCACTTGTCACAGCAACAGTAGAACAGCTGTCACGGGCCACGGAGTTACTTTCCAACATGCACAGTCTTGATTTGGGAAAGGGACAAAAAAGGGAAAGTGCTTAGCATCACTGAGCTGCATGCCACTGTCACAAGGGTAAACCTTATTTTCCCAGTCTTTGTATAACTCTTTGTATGGTGGCTCTTGCCACTGTCTCCTCTCACCTGGTCCCTGATGCTGGTCTATTTCAGCTACCCACCATGCCTTTGCTGTAGCTGACGTTTCTGTCTGCCGTATCCACCCAAGTCCTGCACCCCATTTGCAGGTGGCGGCCACTCAACTCAGCTCAGCACTGCCCACCTTTTCCCGCTCATGTCTCCCACAAGAACCTCGCCTAGCCAAGCTGGTTCCTATCCCATTCCAGGGCCCAGCTCAACTCTACTGTCTAGTGGAAGAACCAACAAGATGCCCGCCCCAGCAGCTGCCTGTGATGGGGTATGTATTTCAGGTCAGAAGCTGAGTCTTGCCCTGCAGGGGGACTGGATTCATCTCAGCGGACTATGAGCAGTGACTCATGCCTCCTCCAGACCCTAGCTGCCATGTGTCTGCGCAGACCCATGGCGTCCCCGAGCAGCTCGCCTACCCTCCTTAGGTCCAAGCTGACAACATCAGGCAGCCCCCCCACCCACGCCCAGCCGCTCACCACGTTCTTGATGATCTCGTCCTTCCCGTCCTGCCTCTGCACCTTCAGCAGGTGGTAACAGAAGTCGAACAGGTCGAAGCGACGCTGCTGGCCCAACAGAACGATGATGGAGCAGCCAGCCCAGTTCAAGCCATCACCAAAACACTGTCTGGAGTGGGGAGAAGAGCTCGAGTGAGGGGCTGGGAGGACCACCAGCTTGGGGTGGCAGTACAGGGAGTGAGCAGGCCAGCCTTGCGCTGGGACTTGTATTCTGGAGAAGGGACATGAGGGGAACTGGGAGGCAGATTTGCTCCAAGGTCTAAGCCCTTCACACTAAGAGGTATTGATCTTGCTGAGGTAAAACAACAAAAAGTCATCTTGGACAAAAGAGATGAGTGTACAAGGAAAAATATCCAACCAGCTTTGAGAGTTAGGCAAGTTGAAGGAGAATCACTCCTGGCTCTCTGAGGAGAAGAAAAACGCAAGAGCAGGCTTGGCAGGAAGGGCCGAGGCATGGTGAGTGGGTGGGAGCGGGTGCTATGGCTACGGGGAGGATGTGAATCCCCTGGGCTCTGATAAAGCTCTGACTGCAGGCCCCAAGTCACAAGAGACAAGTGGATGGCCGTGAGGTCAGACCTCTGTCTATCTTTTCCTCAAAACTGTCCTGGAAGTGTGCAGGGTCCAGCAGTTCTGTACACGTGTGCCCTTTGGCCCTGGCCTGGCCTTCCCATCCCGGCTGTCCCGACACAGCTCCCTCGGGAGCCTGTCCAGGCTGTAGTTTCTTTCCTTTACTCCTGGCTTCTGGAGGGCAGGCCTGGCTTCCTTCTCTATCACTCTGTTCTTGATAATTAGGTGGCTGAGTGCAGGAAGAGCTGGGCCCTGCTTCTGTCTGCTCTGAGGCAAGACTGGCAGATTTAGAAGGGTGCTCATTTTCCTGAGTGGAGTTGTGTGGGAGTGAGGCGAGATTCTTAAAGCCACGCCTTGCTGGGCTCCTGTCCATGCGCTCCACCCACTGTCCTACCTTAGGAAGGTGAGGCCCTGAGGACGCTCACCCCAAATGGGCCCTCGCACACACAGCCACCCTGTGGCTGATGACCACCTTCCCTAGAATATCCCCTTTTTCCTTGTTGATCCTAACATCAGGTTCTTCGGGAGGCTCAGGTCTCTCGAGCCTGTGAGCTGAAGTCTGAGAACCCAGTCATCTCTGCTCTGCCATCTGTGTCCCTGTCCTATTCTTGCTGGCTAAGTAGACATCTGCCGGCCCTGAAGGCTACAGGAGGGCAGGAACAGTCCTTCTGGACAGCGCTGGTGCAGGTCTGTCCCTGGCACACCACAGACACACTCAACAGAACAACTGGTGGCTGGCCAGGTCCCTACCCATGTACCCCAGGGCCACCCTAATGGCTCTCTCAGGGATAAGCCCCCCCCCCCCCGAGGTACATACTCAGCTGTGAACTCGTTGGTGCCCACAGGGATACAGTAGACGAACTGCATGGCACTCCACAGCCGGTGGAACTCCACGCACTCGTCCACGTGCATGACGCCGTTGGTGGGCGGTGGGCCCCGCCAGATGGGGTCCTGCAGGTAGCTCCGGATGCGGGTCAGGATGACCTCGAACATGGACAGTCCACAGCACAGCCGCTCCTTGGTCAGCAGGTCGCCTTCCCGAGCAATGGCGATTTGCTGGGGACAGAAGGACATGAAGAGCTGTGGGCTGCATCTGGGGCCCTGCTGTCGCCTTGCCCTAGCAGATCCCAAGCAGTGAAGCCAGCCATATCTGGAACTCATTTTTCAGGCCCGAGGTCTTCCCCAGAGTCAGACTTGTGGTATGTGAAGTCCAGGAGCCATTTGTAGAGGAATAACTGTCAAAAATTCTGATCTAGCCATGTCACAAATTGTGGGTGGGTATTAAGTCTGAGATCCTGCTGTTGGTGGTGCTACTGCACTGTTACTATAACCAGTTCATACTCACAAAGCATAATACACCACCAGTTCCTTTTCTAAGTGCCTGATGGATACTGACCATTAAGTCCCATATCATTATTATTCCCATTTCACAGATGAGGAAATTGAGGCTCAGAGAGGCAGCCAGTGTGGGCTAAAGCCAGGATCGGATTTTGGTAGTCATATCTATAGTATAACTGTAGAGTGAATAGAGCAAGCTGCAGAAAATGATGTATACTATGATCCTTGTTAAAAAAAAACCCACACACAGTTCCACAGACAGACAAAAATAGACATAGACGCAGGGTATGCGTCTGTATATGGAAACACTTCAGCTTAGAATCAGCTGGGAGAGCAGATGGGCTTGGAAAAATGGGGAGATTTGCTATATTCTTCAACTCTATCTGAACAGCTGAATGGTAACAAAAAGTTCGTGTTAATCTTTTAAAATTTGCCACTGACATCACAGATTTACTTTCTCTAGTTAGAAATCTTTCTTTGGCCAGTATGTGTGATCTATATTAATACTCTGAACCAGCCTCTTGATTTAGATACAAGCGAGGGGACCATGGCAGAGGGCCTCAGGTGTGCAGCGAACCCATAGCAACAGGTGACTATAGTTTACATTCTCAACTGGCGGCTGGCCAAAAGCTCCCACCTACAGACATGAACCACCAAATGTCAGTCTGAGGCTTGGCCACTATCTGACATAGGAAGGCACTATCAAGAAAGACTGCCCAATGGAGAGACCATGGGGAGTAAATCAATGGGAAGCTATCAAACTTCCACAGCTAGAAGTTATAAAGAAACCCCTCTTGCACCAAGAAAGCTCTGTAGATCTCTTTCAGTGTTCTGGAAAGGAGCAGGTGAGAACTCGCTCAGTTTGTGTCAAGCCCCTTGCTCTGTAATGTTGAAGCTCCACACCGTGGAAGAAGAGAACCACACAGACCTAGCACTCTGCTGGTGGTGAGAGGCAAGGTAAGCAGCATGCTACAGCTGAGGCATCAGTGGAAAGCATGTGGGAAGGGGGAAGAAACCCTCCCGGCCAGGGCAGTGTCAGATGTCCAGTGGGGAGCCTGACGGTGACTCTGGCTTTGCAGTGGTGAGCAGCTCACCTCTCTGCAAAGGCACACAAGCTGAGAGGGGGTCTTGGACTTGCCCTCCCACCTGCTCCACCAGAGCTAAGCCACAGGAAGCTGCTACTGCAGATTTCATTGGGACCCAGCGTCTCTGTCCTCATGTTCATTCAAACATCATACCCAGAACCAGGTAGTCTGAATTAGAAAAGACAGCCACAGACACCAGCACTGAAGTGACGTTAGCGTTACCTGGCAAGGATTTTAAAACAGAATAAAAATGCTTCACTAAACAATTATGAACACTGCTTGAAATAAAAAATTCCAAAGCCTCAACAAAGAAGTAGGAAAAAAAAAAAAACAAACAAAAAAAAAACACGAAGTGGAAATTTATAGCTGAGAAATAGTGATTAAAATAAAAGGAAAAGCTCAGGACATGGGCTCAAAGAGCAGAATGGCCAGAAGAAAGAATGAAGTGGGATGTCAGAATTTACTCAATCTAAACAATAGAGAGAAAGCAGAATGAACACAACAGCATTTATCTGCTCTAAACAACGGAGGGAAGCCCACAGAGAAGAAAGAACAGAGTCTCTGCAACCTGTCCAGATCTAGTATTTATGGCATCAGAGTTCCAGTGGCAGAGAAGAGGCTGGACTTAGAAAAATAGATGAGACTTTCCAGGACTGACCTAAAGCCACCCTAAACAGGATATAGCCAGAGAAGTTCATGCCAAGACACAGCATACAAAAACTGCAAATGCCAGGCATGGTGGGTACACACTTGTAATCCCAGCACCTGCCGGGCTGAGGAAGGGGGTCACTGTGAGCGGGAGGCCAGCCTGGGAGACACCGCAAGACCCTATCCCAAAACAAAACAACAACTTCTGTAAACTACAGACAAAGAAAAAAATGAACATGGAGACGCACAAACAGTCCTTTTACTACGGGAAAAGGAATTTGAATGATGACAGTTTATGATGGCCAGAAGGATATACTATGCACTTACGATGCTGAAAGAGAAAAAGGGTCAGTCTGAAGTGACAGAAGGCAGATTGTAGGGTAACGGGAGACATATACCACAATGAAGAATAAAACAGGGGTACACAGAGTAAAACTGCCTTTCTAGAGTTTTCTCAGCTTGCAAAAATGTTACAAATATATGTAGACAAAACTATAAGCAGTTTCTAATTTATATTACATATATGCTATCTGACGCTTATATTCAACTAATCCTATGATGAAGTTGATACCCAAGCCACAGGGTATTTAGAACAATACACTGATTTCTGTGGTGCTATAAATATTTTCATTCCAACTATGGTTAATATGCGTTGCGTTATAGAGAGTGTTCTGACACAGTAAAAGTCTCTGTAAGAATTCTTTAGTCGAGATGCTTGACTTTCCTAAATTGTTTCTAAACCTACATGAAGTGATACTGCTAGATTTTACCTCACTTAATTGAAAAAAAAAATGTTTAAAACAGTGTCGGCCAACTCATAGGACAAACAACATAATCTGGGTCCTTTTGATAAACAGCTCTAACCCAAGTAAAATACCAAGGTCAACAGTTGACATTTAGAGGCAATAAATCCAGGTAATTCTGGTATTCCAGCAGTTAAAAAGTATTCTTGCATGGTATGTGCATAGATGAAAGTGTCGCAGAGGAACCTACTATACCCTGGTATGATAAATGCATGCATGAAATTGTCACATATGAACCTACTGTATTGTCCAAGTGATACCTGCTATTACAGTAAGAAGTGTCCTTTTCCAAACACTGGCCTCTGCCCTGAGTTCTGGCTACTGGGCATGGAGAGGTTACGAGGCTGCCCGGCACATATGGAAACAGTACCTACGTGTTACAATGACAGCACCTAGGGTAAAGCTGCTGAAAGCTACCAGGTCTCCTGGTCTGGAGCCAAGCTAGAGGGAGCTAGCTGGCCTCTGGTACATGGCGCATGGCCTCAGCACCCTGGGGCCAGGCTTCGCACAGAACCCAGGGCCAACCCTGTGAGCTCTCTCCCTGGAGCCCCGTAAAGAAAGGACCCTCTAATAAGTGACCCCAGAGAAGGAATCTGGAAATACTAGTGCTGTGGGCCTGACTACAATCAGGACAGCCATGAAGTTAACGAAAAAGCATGAGCTGGAAAAGGTTCCCAATGGGTAGTTGAAACACAAGGATAAGGAAACCCCTAATCACAGTGACTTGTCCTCATGCCACAGGCAGACATCGCTCACATAGAGGGACACCCTGCAAGCCGCCCAGTCAGCTATGACAGTCTGCAAGGTAGTCTTGAGCCCTGGGGTTGAGTGCATTCTTACTCTGTTTTATTCCAGTTCTATTTGCCCCCCAGCAAGGTCTGCAATGTGAGGAAGATGAGGAAGATGTACAGGGAGCTGCTCAGGAGGTACAGGACCTGGATTTGTTCTCCACTCCCGAACATTCCCTTAGGCACATACTCAGAGGCCTGGTTTACTAAATAATGTCTGCATCTCTGCAATGTGCATGAGTCCTCGGGGCCTGAAGATCTCGGTCAGGAAAATAGGACAGCGAGCGAATCCATAATTCTGCGGCCCGCTGTGGATCCCACCGGCCCCACCCGCTACGGCCAATGGAAGCATCCAGCTCCTTTCCCGTGCAGTCTTCACCCCTCACAGTTCTGTGAACTACAAAAGTCATCAATTCTCGTCGCGTAAAATTTTGAGAAATTTGTAAATTAAGAATTAAAAAAATTTTTCTTCTGTTAGGGAAGGGCCTACTGGGTGTTCAGGGTCTCAATACTAGATCAGACGTAGTGATTCTCCTGTTTACAGCTGAGATTACAGGCGCAGGACACCACGCCTGTCTTAACTACAGGCTCAGCATGCCCCAAGGGCGGGGCTGGCGTGGTAGGCCTGGGGATTGAACCCCGGCCCCTGTGCCTGCTTGCAGGCACTTTAATCTGCTGAACTATTTGGCTGGCCCAATTATGAATATTTTAAGGAAAATTTAAAATCCTTCATTTATCTCATCACCTAGAAATGAGCCTCTGAAAAGTGGTGATGCATGAATGCTGCTCGTGGCTATATGAGCACACGCGTGTATGTATAACAAGCTTTGGATCACACTGTGTCTAGGGACTTTTAATATATTAACAAATTAAAAATTCACTATCATGATTTTTAATGGTAACATAAACAACTTTTGATATATCCGTTTAGTCTTCTTATTTTTGGCAGAACCGGGGATTGAACTCAGTCCCTTCTGCTTACCAGGCAAGTGCTTATTCTATTGAGCTCCTGGGCCCCTCTTATTTTACACGGTTAAATTTTTACTTCTGTGGAGAATTCTAAAGCTGCCATCCTTACTATACACAAAATTTTGTGATCCTATGTGTGTTCATTTTGTTAGGATAACTTTGTGGTAATAGGTGGTCAAAAGGCTTTCTTCTTTGCACGTTAGTCCCACCCCAGTCTCAAGGAAAGCCGAAGAACAATGTATCAACGTGCTCTCTTAACAGAACAGTATATGGGGGCGTTACTGCATAGTTAGCAACAGATTTGGTTATAAAAATACATAATATAACCATCGCTAATTTTTTATTCTTGTTTTAAAATTCTGTACCATATGTATTAATGTATGTTGCTGTTTCATTGTTTTTACTCCTTAAAATAAAAGTTAAAAAAGAAAAGTCCTCTGTCAACTTGAGAGGTGGAAATGTATCCTAAATGTATCCTGTGTGTCTGGCTCAGAGCTCGCCCATTCCAGATGCAGGCTGAGTAGTTTGTCTTCTTGTTGGCAGCATGGTTTTCTTTCATGCTTATTTTTAAGGATCTATCACTTTGTGCTGAATAAATTGTTTTGTAGATTATTTGCTACGAATACCCCCCATGTGTGGCTTGGCATTTTATGTATTCTATGTTGGGGGTGGGGTTTCTCTCTGAAGGTGTGTATGTGAGAAGCCATCTGATGATATTTAGTACCTCTGGACAAAGACGACACCTCCACATTTCTTCTTCATTTGGTTCCTTATGCTTTGGGGAATTCTTACACTATTTGCTCATTATGATAGTAAAGAGAGACAGCTCAACTACAGAGGACAACAGCTATTCCATTTCCTAGGTGGAAAAACAAAGGCCGAGATAGTAAATGGTTCTTACTACACTAAACAGAAATTCGAGGGGACAGCGAGAGACAAGGCCCCGGTCCTCGGGCCCTGCAGCAGTCCTCCTACAGTAAAGCTGGACCACAAGCCAGTCACCTCAGTTTGCCTCAGGAAAAGAAATACAAGCCATGCAGTGCCGCTAAATGTTTTTGCTTGCAGTTCGCCACCCTGACCTAGTTAATGGCTATCTAACTGACTGACCTGCCATTAGATGTCCGAGCAGAGGGGAGACCCAACTAGCACAGAAGTACTGCTTTCTGTTTTGTTTTGGGATTTTCATTTCGTTCCTGTTTTGTCTATAGAACAGCAGTTTCACTGAATTTTTTTTAATTAACATATTCCATGTGTGTATTCATGGGATTCAGTGTGGTGTTTCCATATATGTACATGGTACGTATGCATCAACCCCCATCTCCTCCCCAGGCCCTAGGAGTCACTGTTCTCAGCTTGACTGCTTCTCAGTTTTAAAACTGTGCCTTAAGAGATGGAGGACTTATAAAAACTGGCATTTCCTCTCTCCTGGAATGTCTAGGGTTGTGTTTGTTCAACACTCAGCATTTGACAAATAGAGATTTCTATCGGCTCCGAGGAAGCGGCCTTGGCCAGAACAGGGAAGGAATTCACAGCCCTCTAAGTGGAAACACATGCCAAGCCTTGGGCTCAAGAAGCTGGATTCTTGCACGATGACACCAGCCGAGGAACAGGCTCACAGACATGTTGCTGGTTTGGGGGATTTCTCCCTAAAAGGAAATTATTTGAGAGGATCTCCTCTCTTCAACTCCAGGAGACCAAAAAAAGCAAGGGTGCATACTCCACAGCACCTGGGGCTCCCTGAGGGGGCCAGAGAGCGGAAGTGTAGCCTAGCTTGCAGTCAGCATTTTCAGGAGCAGGTCAGCTGCCAGCAGGGCCCTTACTTTGCAGGTGGCACCTATGCAAATGGGGCTCCACATCCGGTTGCAAATCCCTGCTCTATGATGCCTGCATGGAGGCCTTTCTGCCCTCTGCAGAGGATGCAACTGCCCCAGAGAGGGACACGACTCCAGAATGAAATGCTCTCGCTTCTCAACAGTCTCACCTCACTATGGTGTCACCTGTCTCTTCTTCTGGAACCCTTCCTCACCCACCTCCCCGCAAGATGCAGAGCCTCGGATATCAGCGTGAAGGGAAGAGGCCCCAATGCTGCCTCTCCCACTTGCCCCCACTTATTTCTCTCTTGCTCCTTCGCACAGAGTCTGTGATATCTCCAAACACAGGGATTGTGTCCTCATCTTGGCATTCACAGTAACTGGTATGAGTTCGGAAAAAATAGTCTTTTGAATGGACTTAACCTGAATCTACCACACATGGCTGAAAATATCCTAATCTTACAGCTAAAGGCAAAGTCATGTCGGGTTCCCTTCCTCCCCTTAGGTACTGTTTCCATCTCTCATCAGAGGCTGCAAATGAAGCAGAGGTCACCCAGACACTTTTAGGACAAGTCTTACTTATGTTTTTTGGGGTGTTGAAAAGCAATGCTATCAATATGTAGCACAAGCCGGGCATGGTGGCACAGGCCTGTAATCCCAGCAGTCAGGAGGCTGAGTCAGGAGGATTGTTGTGAGTTCGAGACCAGCCTGAGCTACAAAGTGAGCTTAAGGCCAGCCTGAACTGCATAGTGAGACCCTGTCTCAAAAAGACAAAAAAAAAAAAAAAAATGTAGCACAATCTGCTCTACACACACAGCTGTGTTTGAGGTTCATGCACACAGATCAGTGCATCTACATTTTCCCTTTTCATTACTGCATGTAAGCCTTAAGGGTCAGGCAATTACACCACAGCTCACTAGCATCTTACTGATGGCCATGAAGTTGTTCTCAGTCTTTGTGTTAGCAAACTCTAGTAGTAAAAATACCCAGAAGGGAATTCTGGTCATAGAGGCGGTAGGGCAGGGGTTAATTTTGAGGCAAAACTTAGCAGAATTCTTGGCCCCTAACAAGGGTGTAACAGATCCTATTTAAGTATGCCACTGACTTTCTTAGCAGGACACAGGATGTGCAGGAGACAGAATTCAAGCCTGAGAGTCAGGGGGTGGCATTCCAGACTCCTCTTGCCACCACCCCGTTCTGTGGTACTGCACACTTTCTTCCCTTCTCTGGGCCTCAGGTTCTCCATCTATAAAGTGAGCAGGCTGGGTCGTACTTTCTTCCCCTTGGGTCCTCTGTCCGTGCAAGAGGGTTCCTACCTGTGGGGTCCCCAGTCGCTCTATCAGGGGTACCAAGTGCAACGGGGCATACTTGGCTTCAAGGCGCTTCATCCGGACTTCCAGGCGCTCCCCCTCTGGAAAGGAGCAATGGAGTAGAATGAGATTTGGGTTATGATGGGTGGCTGGGAGGGAGACGCTCTCAGAGGGGCTAGGAGGACATGGTTGTATCTCCAAACTGGGGCGGAGCAAGCAGTGCTTACTCCTTGGCTCTGGGAAGCATAATAAGGACAGCAGGAGGAAACCTTTGCCATGAGCTCTGTGCAGCCATGGAATCCTCGACCTTGGGTGTGGTAAGCTTCCCGTCAAAGGAGGAAATTAAACCAAGGTGGGGGAGTCTTGCATGGGACTACCCAGAAAGAACAGACTCCGAGCACCCCTTCCAGTCCCGGAATCCTGTAACTGAATCCCACTGATGCCTTTAACCTCCCTTGCTGAGTGCAGGGCTGAGGCCAGGGTGACTGGGGAGTGAGTGTGACCGGGCGTGAGGTGCACGCCTGGAGGCCGAGGCGAGAGGGTTGAAGGTTGGAGCCCAGCCAGGAAAATCGAGCAAGAGCCCTTTGAAAAAAATTTTAATCTAAGCTGGCGTGGGGTGCTGGGGCACAGCTCAGTGCAAAGGTTCTGGGTTTAATCTTTAGGACTGCAGAATAAACAACAACAAAACATGAACCAAAATAAAATTAAAAAGTTCACTTAGTTTAGATGCATCTGATGATCAGGCTTCCTACCTTTGATGTAGACTCGAGGGAGAATGTTCTGGAAGGGCGCAGCATGGAGCAGGTCACAGACTTCCTCCTGAGACTGCAGAGACACAGGGAGGGAGGAGGGGGGGGAGGGAGAGAGAACGATTCTCATTTTAAACTGGAAGAATTTTTATTCTTAAAAATTGGAACACTAAAGTCAGCCAGACCTGGGTCTGAACAGTCAGTTACTGAGCCTCTAGGTCTATTTCCTTTTCTGCACACTGAGCGTGGACACAGGACCTCTTTAATGTGCTGTTCTACCACTAAAGGAGAGAATGTACCACCTCCAGGCCCCGTCCCCGGCACATGAGCACCCAGGCCATTTTCACTACAGTCTTATAAGGCATTTGTTGAAGACTGAGGGGGAATGACAGAAGGCCCACACACAGACACCGAGCCCCAGCCTCTGTCTGATTGGCTGTGAGGTCTGCAGGGGCTGAGGAGGCAGCTGGCCCAGTCTTCCAGTCCATTAATCCGGAATAACTGTAAAAGCCTGTGTCTGATTAGTCTGGTTTGCTCCACACCAGACGCCAACTGGTGAGAGAAGACAAATTAGAACACAAGTCAGACAGGATCTGATAGACTACTTATGTACAAAGTCAGCTTATGAGTCATCATAAACAATAATGCATGGAGGAAGAAGTTTGGTTAGGGCGAAATGGAAGATAAGATCTAATGGGCTTACTGTCCTGGAACCAGCTGACAGCTGAGTTTCAGGGCCTGGAAAACCCGGCCCTGTCTCAATTTCTGCTGGGGCCCGAAAGTGTGGGTGTTGGCAGCAAGACAGACCCAAACTCATAGATTCTGATGCCTGAACATCAGGGCTGCAGGTGTGGTAGGTCTCTTCACCCCACTGAGGGATCCCACCCATCCTGGGAACCTGGGAACCCTTCTGAAAACTGCAGGTTTGTTCTTGAAATGGTAACAGAGGGAGGAGGGATGCTCTTAAGTTTCCTCCCAAGGGAACTGCCTGGTCTCACCGTCATTCTTAGTTTGTCAGAGGGGAGACTTTCCCACGTTCTTAATTACACTGTTCCTCTCAACACCAGGGACTGAACTGCATGACCTTAGTCTCCATCACTATGCTGAGGAGGCTTACAGGTCTCATGCAGCTTGAGAACTGGCTTAGGGGTCCTGTGGATTTATCCTTCCCATGCACTTCGTGAGCTACATGACTGGCTTTTGCATGGAGAGCCAGCCTTGCGCTGTGAGCTAAACCCCACCTGGTACACCTGTCCTCTTCGTGTAATTTTGTTTCTCCATATTTTTTAAGGATCATTACATTTATGAAAGCTGCTGATCTGTAGTGTTCATTACAGACAATTGTGTTTGTTGGCTGTTTGACCCTTGGGGTGAGTGTTGGAGATTCGTAGCTCCAAGGGCTCAGCTCGTTTATGGACAGGGCCACTGTGTGTCTTCTCACCATGTCTGCAGTGGTGCGATTCTCTCATATTTTTCCTTCCTGCTCTTGCCACTCTGTTTCATCAGTCTGCTAGAGACATCAATTTTACTGGCACCTTGCCTGGGGACAGTTACTAGTTTCATTCCTATCTTCCATGTTGATTTCTGCTCTTTGTCAGTCCCTTCAGTAATTTGACACCTTTTTTATTTAATCATGTATGTATGTATTTGGTACAACTCAGACTCTACACACCTCAGACTCATAGTGATCCTCCTGTCTCAGCCTCCCCAATGCTGGGATTACAGGTGTGCACCACCACACCTGGGTTCAGTGGCCAGCATGGTGCACTAGGGTTCCTGGGCCTGCAGGGCATGTAGTACTGGGGATGGAACCTGTGTCCTTGCACCTGCCAGCCAGGCGCTTAGACAGCTGGGCTCTGTCCCTAGCCCTACTCTTCCATAAGACAACGTTCAAGCTAGTTTTCCTCACCACTGGACATCAGAAACTTGTCCTTCTGAAGTAGACGCTCTACTACTGAACTGTGCTGGTAAGGAATTTCACTCTGCATTAAGCCAAAGTTGCCTCCCAAAAGCTTCTGGTTCAGCAATTCCTTTCCTTGTTGGACTTCAGAGCACCAGTGAATGCGCCATTTTGGTCAGTGCCCTCAGCCATCCTTCTGTGCTGGCCTTCCCTGCAGGGCAGGGTGCACGAGAGGAGCTTCCTAAATCTCTGTCTGGGAGCTGCTCTTTCCTTTCTTCCTGAGCAGACAGAAACATGCCCAGCACCTGCACCTTGGTGCACTGGCTCAAGTGAAGATTCCCAAGATCGGCTCTGTTGGCCACCTTCAGTAGACACAAAGAGTTGGGAGCAGCCAGACCACATGGGGCTGATCTGGGACTTCATTCAAATACAACAGGGGGCCACTGAAGTTGTCCCAAGAAGGGTCCTGGTACACACAGCCCACTGCTAGCGTTCATCCTACATGGGGTCTGTAGAGGACCAGGCACTGTCCTCTTCCATCCCTACAGATTCTCCTTTTCAGCAGCTTTTCAGTTTTACTCTGGACCATCCCTTAAAGGCTGGTCTTCTCCATATTCTGTCCACCTGGCCTATCCTACCAGCTCCCATGGATGGAGACACCACTTGCCTAGGACTCAGCTTAATAATAACTCTGTGCTTTTTTCTAGACCTTTCGACTACATTCAGGACTTGATACTCAGCTCCCTGAGAACATCCCCAGTAGGTATCCCACAGCCTATCCTTATTCTCCGCCTGTCACCTGGGGGTCCTTGAAAGCCCAAGACTGTGCAATCTGTGTCCTGTGGCTTCAGCCTCTCTTGATTCTCTGCACATGAACCACATAACACAACTCCACGTGGGGGGGGGTGTCTCTATTTTTGTCTCTCCCAGTAATAATTTGCATACATAGCACATAATAGTTTCTCAATAACCATTTGTTCAATGAGTGAATACCTGTTACCCTGTAAATAAATGAACTTATTTGCCCACACAACAGCTTTCTAAGTATGAGAAGGCTGTTAAACAGCCATCACTTATTTATCTAATAAATACTGATTAAGGACAGGCCCCACTCTAGGCTTCCCAGCTATGATGCTGAACGAGTTAGTCTGGACCTTTGTCCTTGTGGAATTTAACTTCTAGTTGACAGAGACAAATAAGAACAAGTAACTGAGGGTTTCAGGTAGTGATAAAAGCACAGAAGGGTAACAGGCTAGAGAGTGACAAGCCATGTGGACCCGCACGAGGAGGCTGGCCTCATGGCTGTGCGGCAGGTACGTTCTAGTGCACAGGCCATGGGGCAGAGTGTGCTGAAGAACAGTGGTGAGGGGATTACAGTGCGCATGGCCCGAGATCCTCAGAGTTGGGAGCAGCCAGACCACATGGGGCTGATCCGGGACTTCATTCAAATACAACAGGGGGCCACTGAAGGGTCCTGGTACACACAGCCCACCCCCAAGTTCTCTTTTTCTCTTAGAAAAGTTTCAGCTGCTCCTAGAAATGCCTCGTTACTAGGCGGCACCCACCGTGCCATTAGCAACCTGCCTCCTTGGTGCCACGGGCCAGCAGATCGCAGGCCATGGAGCGGGACACGGGCTGGGCAGCGGTCCCAGGCTCTTCCGCTCTGCTCATCTGCCAGGTAATCTCCATCAGCGTGCTTCGGAGGAGATGAGAATGTCTCACTTATCTGCTCCCGAGCCCTCTTGCCTCCAAGTTGGCAAACTGCAGCCACAGGTGCCTTTGGGGGGCTCCTTCCTTCCGGTGCCCATGTTCTCTGCCTGCCTGCGAGGTGGGGGAAGGGTGAGGCCTCCTAACAGAGAAGCTTTCACCTAGGAGCTCCCAGAAGCAGCCACATGCACTGGGACACCTTTGCTCCTCAGCTCAGGTCATCTGCCAACGGGTATGCAAAGGGCTGCAGACCAGCTTCCACCTAGAGCCTTGGCCAACGGCTGGGGTCTGAGCATGAGCCTAAGAGTCCCCCTGTAACCCCCAGGATGCATCCTGCTGAACAGGGTCTTTACATGGCCCATAAAGCCCCCAGCCTGGGCTCCGATGCTGCTCCCCTGGCTCTGCAGGCCCAGCCACAGCAGCTTTCTGTCCTTCACAGAGTGCGGCCGGCACAGAGTTGCGCTCTGCGATGCTCCTCTAATCCATCTCCTTGTCTCTGCTCCTGGGCTACACAAACACCACTGCTTGAGAAACACTGCCCTGATCCCCGCTTCCCATGCTGGCTTCTCTGGTCAGGGTCCTCAAGCAATCCTCCCTCTTAGCTCACCTGTGCTGGCAAGCAGCTTAGGGCTTTCAGCGCCCACGGCCTGCTGCAACACTGGTGCCATGGGCTTGTGGCCACAGATCTAGGTGATATATTCCTGCATGTGAATTTTACTAATATCTCACTGTCCCTTCCATAAAGGGAACGACACCACCATTTTAACTCTATTTTATGCCCCCAGGGAAATACTATGCCTGGGTACGGGGACTGTTTGGTAGTCCCAAGATATAAAGGCTGACTCTGTGGTGTGCAAGGAAAAGAGGTCAGAGAGTGGAATTGCTCCCATCTTACGTCTTCCTAAATAGGCCTGGACACTCTTCCTGATTAATGAGGGAATGATTTTCTGTTTAATTTTACTGATTAGTCTATATGAACCATGCGAAATATTTTTAAGAAATGCTCCATGTAGCGAGGTTTTCTCATGTTTTAAATTGTTAAACCCACAGTTTTGTGTGGATTTGTCCCCTCAAAGCCTTATGCACTCATTGAGGTGCAGTCCTAGAGTTGTGATTAATTCATGATCCAAGGCTGGGGTTATGGGTCTGAGTACTGCTGGGATTATGGGTGTGAGTGCTACATCCGGGGGGGGGGGGGGGACAGAAAGCCTGAAGGTAACAGACACACTTGCTCTCTGTTGCCCCTGGGGCTGTTACTCCTCTCTTCCTCTTTTACTGTTTTGCCATCTTCCACTACCACCGACTGCTGCCCTCTGCCCTGTGCCGCTCTGCCTTGGAGCTACCTGAGTACGGCCTTAAACCTCCAGTAACTGTGAGTTCAATGAACCTTTCCTTCCCTAATTTTGAGCGTCAGGTATTTGTCCCAGCAACCGGAGACACCCACTCTCCTTCCCTTCCTGTTTCTCCCTACATGTAGGTAGGTATTTGCTACACTGAATATACATTACTTTAACGTGGAAAACCTGAAAAGCAGCTGATTCCTCTTCATTTCAAAAGGAAGAGCTTGCGGAGCCAGCTGCAGTAACCAAGAGCGGGCCATGAAGCTACAGCACGCAGCTTGTCCACAAGGACGGAGACTCGCACAGGCTTCACGCAGACAGTGTTTGTTTATTTTTTAGGCTACACTTAAGGATGAATCACGGATGCAGAGGAAATACAAATATTATTTTAAAATACAGCTGTGATGATATAAAAGGAAAAGTGTAGCTGACCAGTGTGGAAGTGGGGTGTCTGCAGTGTTAATTTCCATGGTCCTTTGGTCTTTCACGGGGAGGAGGCAAGATACTAAATCATTGAGCAAAAGGAGTAGAAGGGTAGGCACACTGTCCATCTTTATAAGGGGAGGATGGGGAAACAGGAAACGGAATCAGAGAGGGCTGAGTGAGGGAGGGGAAGAGAGAATAGAGGGGAGAGAGGAAGGAGAAGTGAAAAGGGGAGAGGACGGAGGAGGGAAGAAAGGCAGGAGAGAGGGGAGAGATAAATGAGCTAAAGTTTCGGCTTTCAACTAGGGAGTCAATAAATGCTACGTAAGTTGACAGGTACGCAGTTGAAGTCATCCTGGGATGAGTGTTACAAAGACAGCAAGCAGAAGTACTGCAAGCAGAAAGGGCCCAGGCGCTGTGCTGGGGCTGGGTTGCAAGTGAGGAGATGGGCACCACAGGCCCGGAGTGGGCTTTTCTATCCTCGGCTCATCTGCGTTGCTTGATTTGTCATCATGTGTAATGAAGAACAATTTAAGTGGAGCCACATAAGAGGCTGGACTAAATACACCAGGCACTGAGGGCCCTAGGACAGGGCTTACACATAATTGCTTTGCTGTTCAGGGAGGCGGAGACAGCACTCACAGCGCTACCCATAGGCCTGGTGCTTGCTAGCTGTTCTCTGCTCTATGCTTTAGAGGGAGGGTTTGCTGCCCCCACTCTTGAGATGAGGACATTGAGTCCCTTGGCAAAAACCAAGTCCACAGAGCGATGAAGTACACAGGAAGGCTGACGTTCAGGTTCGTGGCCACCCTGCTCAAGAGCCTTCATCTTTCTGATGGGAGCTCAAGCGCCGCGGGAAATGCCACGACTTAAATGTTTGCAACAAAACTCACGTTGAGACAAAATCCTCAAAGTGACACGGCAGTGGTGTTTGGAGGGACCTTCAGGAGGACATCTGGAAAGTGGCAGAGCCCTCGTGAACAGATCAGCCCATTCAGGGATTAATGGGTTTGCTGCAGAGCGAGTCTGTTATAAAACAAAGCACTGGCTTTGTCTATAGTACAAAGCCCTGGCAAGATGCCCTGGAGTTTGCACAGGTGAGAAGGCTCCCACCAGAGCAGCCCTCAGCTTTGGACTCACAGCCTCTAGAAGTGTGAGAAACCAAAGTCCACTCTCTATGGACTGTCAGACTCAAAGCACCAGAACAGATATGTAAGACAGGAAGGCCTGAAATATCATTCCCCTCCTTATACATAAGGAAAATGTGAAAAATTGTAAGAAATAGGAGCAAGAGACAAATCTAAATGTTTTAGTCTTACTCATATCTGATGGGGAAATATCATTTAGGTCACAGGAACTCACATTGTTTAAACTTAACGGGGACCTGAAGATGCAGTCTGATGAATGACAGGAAGTCTCTGATAGCGCTGCTCCCAGAGGTAACCTCTGTCTTGAGTTTGTATAAATAACTTCTTCGTGGGCAACTTATCATTGTATCTGCTGGTCAGATTCCAAAGCACAGAGATCACTCATGGGGTTAACTTACACCTCAGATTGCCTCCTCCTGCAGAGCTCTACAGATTCACTGCCTTGGCCCCCAGCCCACAGGGCCTTTTCCTTGCTGAATGTGATCAGAGACCTGATCCATTCAGAGCCCCTACAAAGCTGTCTGTGGATGAACTGCCCTCCTGTCGAGAGCCAGGGCAGTGACTCATTTCCTCCAACCCAGGCTGACAGTTGTCTTAGGTGGACCATGATATCCACAGCTGAGCTGCATCTGGTAAGAGGCCCATGAGAAGAATACAGTAACGCGGGAATAAAAGCACCAAAGCCTGGGTATTTTTATTCTGATAGTGCTTCAGCAGAGATTTTCTAGTAGCAGGAACTGAACTCATGACCTTGTGCTTGCCAGGCAGTCGCTGTGCTGCTGGGCCATATCCCTAACCCTTAATTCTTTTATTTACACTTCAAATCGTAAGGATCTGCTACACTTGAAGCTCTGCATGGTGCCAGAGATCCAATAGTGAGTGTAACAGGCAGGATGCCCCCCCCCCAGCCCCCATTGAGAGCCAGGGCAGTGACTCATTTCCTCCACTGCATAAGTTTGATTCCTAGTACCAGAAAAATCTCTGCTCAAGCACTATCATAGAATAAAGATGCCCGGGTTTTGGTGCTTTGTTTGCCCTTCTATTCCTATGTTGCTACGTCCTTCTCACGGGCCTCTTACCAGATGCAGAACAGTTATAGGCATCTACAAGGAAAGCACCCACAGGCCGTTCTAGCAAGAGCCATCTGCGGTGTGCAGGAGGGCAGCCAGCCTGTGCTTTGGAAGGGGGGAATAACAGGGAAGGGCTTTTGGAGATGGGGTGCTGAGTCTGAAGCAGGGTAAGTGTTCCCAGGGGGGGCAGCAGCTGCCTTCCCGGGCTGAGGGAGACTCTCCCTGACAGAGGAAGGGACATGGGATGGGCTGGGAAGACTCTTGTAAGACTCACTTAAATGCTGGCACACGGTCCTGATGGCCTAAATCAAGGAAACGCTGTGATCCTATCTGTAGTTTTACCCTCTAGCTGCAAGGGTGCAAAAGAAGTGAAGGAGGAAAGGGGGTGTGCAATAACCCAGGGAGAGCTGGGCTAGGGGCTGGAACAGAGAGGACGGGGCAGGTGCAGCAGACCTGGTGACACGAGAGCAAGTGCGTCCACAGCCACACAGGAGCCTCGGAGAGGCAGAGGACACCAGAGGGAGCTGTGATCACCAGGGGCAAAGGAAACTCTACAGCAGCAGAAAGGCAGGAGTGCCCTCTACAAGGTGTCTGGATGGAAGGTCTGTGCCCTGTGGGGTCATAGGTGAGCTCTGACCTGGCAAGCAGCAACACCAGGAAAGAACCTGATCCCAGAGGACAGGAAACACGCAGGCGGGTGGGCACCTGCGGGTGGATGCTCCTCAGGGTGCCCACCCTTCCAGGCACTTCTATTCCTCAGGCTGTAAGCGACCAAAGAAAGGCAGAGTGGCCTGAGGTTGAGGGGAGGCCGAGAACTTCCGGTTACTTCATGATATCTTAACACATGACCTGAGCAGCGACACAAGTCCTCCTCCATGCCAGTGCAGGGCAGAAAGCCACCCTGACCCGCTGGGTGCCAGCTCGTTCCTCTCCAGGACACCAAGGGGAGACTCGATCGCTGCCTCACAGGAAGAGGCCGGGGTCCAGGCAGGACGTCATGGGGAGCAGTGGCCTGCAGCCTTGTGGTCAATTGGCTGCTGGCTCAGAAAGGCTGATTCCGAGCCAGGGATACAGCTCAGCAGCACAACACCTGCCTGGCAAGTGTGAGGTCCTGAGTCCAATTCCCGGAACCAAACCAACAAACACAAACAAAACCCAGAAAGGCTGATCCAAAGTCTCCTGCCTCTTAAGAAGAGACGTGACCACTACGCTCTGGGGTGGTCGCCCCCACTGGCTTTTCCACCTCTCCTAAATGGAGCCCCTCCAAGCAAAAGGCGGCCTCCCCACTGTGGTCAGGAAGATGGCCCATCTCTGCCGGCCACCCCGATTCTGTGCGGTCTCTTCCTAACTTGGCCCAGGCAGCCTCCCCAGCATGGTCTGCCTCTTACTCTAGTCCTGAACTGGCTATTCCCAGGTGGTAAATCAAACAAATGTTCAGTGTGACGGACAGTTGCGGCCTTGCTCAGGGCAGGCAGCCGCCTTTCATACATCTGAAAAAATGAGGCCAGAAGTAGCTCGGGGGCATTGGTTAACAAAAATAAATCTTACCAACTTGCAAAAGTCGATGGAAGAGACAAGCTCCTCCCACATTCTGCAGGCACAAGGGCTGTTGATTAGAGACCTTTTCCTTAACTTTCTCATTGCAGGAGTAGGTTTTCTCCCTAATTTCAATTTTGCATCATGAAAAACTCAAATTATTGAAAATACAAGAAAGGTCATCCAACATCCTCTCACCCTTGGTGGCATCACAATGAACAGTTTGTCCTGTTTTCTGTCCTTGTCATACTGAGTCACTGGAGAGCACAGTGAAAACACTAAGTCACGCTGGCCTTCGACTCTTTGGCATCCAGCCCTGAGCGCAAGTGCGTCCTCCTCTGGAGCCTGTCGTGTCAACTACTTGAGACCCCCTAAATTTCAAACCTTCTTAATATCAAAACGTATGACATCAGCACTGAAATTTCCTCCATGCAGCCAAATGGTTTCCTTAACAGGTTTTAAAAATTGTACGAAACTCAGGGCCCAACTGCAATGAGCGTTCTCGTGTGTTCCAACACAACCATGCTCTAGAAAGAAGCTCCGCGCTCACCGCCTGGGGAGCCGTGGTGGGCTGGTGCGGGCTTGGCGGGGCAGGTACCAGGGGCCACGTGGGTCTTTCTGCCTTGCTGAGAGCCATGAGTGCCTGTCATTCTCCTAATACGACAGACAACCACTACCATATCACGACTGGGGAGAATAATCAAAGATGATGGATAGGGACCGAAAATGACTCTGAGTTCATTCGCTGTAGATAAAAGTAGATAAAGGGAACAGAATTTTGAAGCCAGGAAATAAAACAATTTATGATAAGGAAACCCTGGAGAACTTCTTCATGGCCTTCTGGTTTCATTTTGGCATTTTTTTTGTAATGTTTTAAAATTTTATTTATTTGATACAACGTCTTGCTACGCAGTTCAGACTCATAGTGATTCTCCTGTCTGACTTGCCAGTACTGGGATTACAGGTGTGTGCTACCACACCTGGTTTTGGGGCCCATGTGGCCCGCTTGGGCTTCTGGGGCTGACACAGCATGAAGTACCAAGGACTGAAGCCAGGTCCTTGCGCTTGCCAGGCAGGTACTTATTCCACTGAGCTATCACCCTGGCTCTGCTTTTGATTTTAAGAGTTTAAAATAGAAGGATTGTGTGGATTTACATCAAATACCAAAAAGCCTATAAGCTTCTTGGAGCCAAACAGGAGATTTAAATTTTGCCAGCTAAAAGACATCACAAGGCCAGGGAGATTGGTCAGTGGCATAAAAGCCTGCCTGGCAAGCACTTGTAGGTCGCCCCCCCTCCGCCCCCCATAGTATCACAAACAATCAACCATACATACAGATTCCACTATGGCTCTAAGGATGTCAGATCTATATGACACAGTAATTGGTTGAAGCTTTAGGCTCTGCCCCTGGATAAACAACTTTTTAGCTGAATTAGTAAGCCAAGCTCAAAAGATTACTATAAACAACTTATCTCTTACATTCCAAGGCATCACCAAGACCTGTGCAAAGATACGTTGTGTTTCTATTTTTGTCCGGGGAGTGAAGAGTGGGGGGGAGCTGTGGACCAAGGGCCGCCCCTTCCCCAGCCTCCCCCAGCCCCTCTCTGGTCTCCCCTCCTGAGGGGCCTGAGGCTTTGGGCCTAACCAGAGGCCAGGGCTCCAAACATGCCCTTAGATGGATTTTCTGGGGTTAGTGTTTCCTGCACACTAATGCCCCAAGGAGACACGGCTGGGAAGGAGGCAACAGGGGTTTCCCACATCCTCCTGTGTGTGGCGAGGGCCAGCTGCGGCACCCAGTCCTGCACTTGAGACTCCAGCTGCAGCGGCTGCTCAGCTGCGCTGGGTGCTACAGCTGTCCCAGTCCGAAGGCCCCTCGCTTCCAGGCGTGTCAGTAGCTCCAGCTAAGTGAGTCCTGTAACCATATCGTAGTCAGCGTGGGCTGTGCGGCTCACCCATCTGTGCCCCTCCGTCTCACTCACTCGTGTCCTCCCTCAGTGCCCCGCTGCCAATAGGAGAACCCGATTATCATCCAAGTCATGTCTGGACAACTGGAAGGTGTCCGTAACCAAAAACTATGGCCTCGAAAGTGGCTTCACTCCTCTCTCCCTTACCTATGTGTCAGTGTCACTAAGGTTACCATTAGCCAAGGTAGGAACTGGAGACGTATAATACTGGCCCTTCTCCTTTTGAATTTTGCATTGATCTTTCTCACAACCTTACTGGAAAGTTTTCATGCGGAGCCTGCAGATACCAACAACGCTTTCCTAACCTTGGCCAATGCTGCTTTTAGGAGCAAGGGGTTGTGCCTTAAGTAGGTTAGAGGTCTGGGGGGGTAGCAGTGGAACTGAGTTTATTTTCTTTCTTCTTTTTGTTTTTGTGGGGCTGGGATCAAGCCCCGGGGCTTGGGCATGCTAGGCCAGTGCTCTACCACCGAGCCACAGGCACCTCTAACCTTAGTGTTTATTGAATTGATTCTGGTTGCCTTCCAAAAATGACAGGAGATAATGATTTGCTAGTGGCAGTCACAGTTGCCTATCACGCAGGTAACTGGATCAAGGGTCAGAGTGATGGCAAAAGCTGAGAGAGGAGCGGGCTGCCTGCGCTTTGGCTACTCCAGTCCACAAGGACCGCTTTTGGATTAGGCGCCTCCTCCTCCTCCGGCTCCTGTGAGGGTCAGGAATGCTGCTTTCACAGTTCCCGGGTCCATTTCCTAAGATAGTTTTCTTAGAATGGAACAGAACTTGGACATCACGGTTTGCTAGAAGCTTTGCAAGTGATTTTAACAAGCAGCCTGAGGCGAGGCCCCTGCTCCACCTGCCAGCCTCCCTGGTGTGTAAAGACATTCACACTCCCTAAGCCAACAGCTGACAGTCCCCAGCCCTCAGCCCCAGGTACTCTCTCCGCAGGGGTGGGGGTGGGGGGTGGAGGGGTGTGTGTGTGTGTGTGTGTGTGTGTGTGTGTGTGTGTGTGTCTCCTCAGTCACCAAGGCTCTGCTCTCCTGCAGCCACTGGAAAACTAGAGAAATACCAAGGACCAAGCTGGCTTTGGGTGATGGTGACTGACTAACCCCGTCTCAAACTGAACAGTGATCTCAGTAGATCTCCAAGGACAAACAGGTGCGCTTCTCTTTATCACCTGGGACCTGAAATGCCCTTCCCTCGCTCATGACTCAGAAGCCCTTGTGCAGCGTCCAGCCCCTTCCTCAGGAAATCTTTCTGAGCCCTTCTGCTTCCACAGTCTGCTTCGCCATGTATCCCATGGCTCACTCTGGGCAGGCTCCCAGGGATGGCAGACCCTGAACTACTTTGCTCTTCCAATTTTCATTGGCAGAGCTCTGAGCAAACTGTCACTCACTGTATTAGCTCCACACAGGTATCCCTCTGAACCAGTGTGTTAACAATCAGCAAGGCTTCTGAGTATTCTTTTTAGTAATATAATTAAACACTCTGTGTCCACCTTGCCCACCCGTGGTGGGTCCTCTTGTCTACAGCTGCAGTGGTAGACCCTGAACAGTGCCCTCATGCCATCACCTGAGCCCCACGCTCTGCCTGGCCCACAGGCACTCAGGTGTGTGGCAAGAGCCCAGGACTTCTCAGGCCATTCTGCCAGGTCCTGCTGTGGTGATGCCCACAGGTTTGTGCTCCAGATTAGGCTGGACCAGAAAAGATGAAAACGTGGTTGAAGCCATACAGCCATGCCAGGGGAGGGCCTTGCAGCCCAGGTGCCCACAGTCACCAGCACAGAGTCAGCTCTGGTTCTGAGCGTTTGCTTGCCCAGAGTGGCCAAGGCCACACCTGCCTGCATCTGGGTTTGTAATGCTCCAGGGAAGCACGGGGGAGGGGCTGAGATGGGCTGCGGAGGATGGGCTTCAGAGCTTTACTCTCCCACCTACCCAACTTATGTGCATCTAACCGTGCAAGTATTTCCTTATAAGGAGAAAGCAACATACTCTGCAAGACATTCACACAGTAGCTCAGAATGAGAAAGAAGTAAAGGGAGCAGCCCCTTCCTCCTGCCCCCATCGTTCCACACTCCGCTATGCTGGGTGAACAGGACTTTTATAAACAACTCGTTTATAAAAGTTGTAGTTTACAAGGAAAGTTAAAGTTTATACTGGAACATAAAAACATCTGGAAGACTATCTGGTGTGCAAAGTGATCTTCCTGTGGCAATGTTTTCTTTCCATTTTCCTGGGCTGTCAGTGGGTTTATTCCAGTTCTATAAGCAAATCGGAGAAAAGGGACGACACAGTAGAGATCGGGAATTGAGCTCATGCCCTTGTGCTTGCCAGGGAAGTGCTTATTCCATTGAGCCATCTCCCCGGGCCCCTAGAGATCAGTTACATGATGCCCTGCACAGCTCGGTAGGACTTGCCTCCATGCCTGGCTATGTTACCTTAGGGTCAGGGCTCGGGTCCTACCTGGTCCTTGTCTCAACCCAGTGTGAGCTACAACCTTGAAAAAACTCAGTGCCTTCCCAGGGCCTCAGGTTTTCCTTTGCAGTACATGAAGCTGCACGGAAGGATCTCAGCGGGGGCGGGGGGAGGTTTTGCTGTTAACTCTGGAGGCACTGTTGAGTGTCCCATCTGAGAAAGGGGTGCTACTGCCATCTAGCGGTAGAGCCTAGAAACGTCGCTCAGTTTGAAGGCACAGTCAAGAAAAGTTTATGGGGCAGTGGTACTGAGGGGCAGATTGAGATAACTTGCCCTGGCTGGACTCGCATTCCTTTCCTGATCTGACTACAGCATGAATTACTGAGTTTGGGTTTAGACTCTCCTCGTCTCCTGAAAGGGAAATAATACTCTCAAATGACTGACCGGGGTATTACTGTGCCCCTCTCCACTAAAGGAAAAATAAGCAACTGGCCCAGAAAGGAAAGGCAGCAGTGGTTATCCTTTCCCAGGGGCCAGGCCCTCATTACCCATGCATATACAGCAGCCTCTGGTGTGTGGGTGTAAAACTATAATAGCTGATTCTACAAACCACATCCAATCAACAACCATGATTCCTGTATCTAATGACCATGTCATGGTTTTCCAAATTAGGGGGTGTTGAGATGCTCATAAGAATCATTTTTTAAAAAAATGACATATATAAACAGATACTTAACAAATACTGATCCATGTCAGGTTAAATTTAACACGAGAGCCCACCCCATTTATGCATGTTTCATGAACAATCAACATAGCACTAATTCAACAGATGAAAAGAAATGGAATTAGAATTCTCCCATTAAATATAATCATCAATTCCATGTCTGTTTAGCCTCAAAAAACTAAAGTCTCTCTCCTTTTTTTTTTTTTTTTTTTTGGCAGGATTGGGGATTGAACTCAGGCCCTTGCGCTTGCCAGGGAAGCACTTATTCTACTGAGCCATCTCCCCGGCCTAAAGTCTCAAACTTTTAGAGGACAATGTCAGCTCTCTGAACTAGTGCCCTGCCCAGGTAGGAGGAAAAACTCCCCAAGCAGATCTGTCTTCACCTGCAGGAACACAGTGTTCAACAGGAAGTAACAGCTTCCCCAAGCAGCTCAGTCGGCTGCCCCATGCAGCTCAACTTGCAGAGTGCTGATTCCATAAAAAAAAAAAAAAAAACCACGTGAGACATGCTGCACCTGCCAGCACCTTCCTGTGCCCCACACTGCCCTATCGTCAGCTCCAGACCCCTACTTAGAGACCCAAAATTGTCCCCCCCCCTTGAGCAATGCTCCCCTCCCCTACCTAAACTCTCCTATAAAGCATGCTCTCACCCCTTGCTTGGGGCCAATGATCTTTTTACCGTTGGCCTTACTGCACCTAGTCTACAATAAAGTCCTCACATGTTGCTTAAACTCTGATTGTGTCAGTAGTGGTCTGAACTGTGTCTTGTTACCTAATAGACAGTGCATCTTCAGATATTTAGAGAAAATTTGTAAGTCACAAGAACCACAGAAAAAGAGAAAAATCCACACAAACCTTAAAAATTTCTGCTCTTCAAAAGATAAGCTACATTAATCTATGTGTATACAGATATAAACAACCCCCACTAAAAACACAGGTGACAATAATTGAACAGCACATTACAAAAGAGGCTGTCTTGGGGCCAGCAAGATAGCTCAGCAGACTAAAGTGTCTGCTTAGAAAAGCTTAGGCAAGTGCAGGGACTGTGGTTGGATCCCTGGTACTACATGTTGCACCAACTCCTCCCTCATGGCAGGCTGGGCTGGCCACAGAGTCTGGGCATGGTGGTGTACGCCTGTAATCCCAGAGCTGGGGAGGCTGAAAACAGGAGGCTCACTATGAGCCCGAGCTGCGCAGTGAGACCGTGTAACAACCAGATACGTTAAGAGGCTGTCTGGATGGCCAATACATGGAAATGACTCAGAATCACTAGGGAAATTAAAACCAAAATGAGATAGCAAGACATACCCCTGGAAGGACTTCTGATTTTAAAATGAGGACTGATTTGATTATTTATGAAGATATAAGGCGCATGCTTCACTCAGCGGGCATGAAAACTCACACAACTGATTCGTAAAATTGTGTGGCAACATCAACTGAGGCTGAAGTACTTACTGTGTGTTTCCCTAAAACACTGAGACCATATATCCTCCAAAGCACAGGTACAAGAATATTCCTCACCCCAATACTGCCTGTCTCGGTTACTTTTCTCTCATAGCTGGGACAGAATTCCTGCCACCCACAATTAAGGAAGGAAAGATTTATTTAGCTCATAGTTGGTGGCGGTTTCAGTCCGCACCCTTGTTGTCTCCAAGGCAGAGTGGCACATGGCAGAGGGTGACAGTTTATGGCGGCGGAGAACAGCAGAACGGCAAGAGCAAGAAGGGAGGCGCAGGACGGAGAGAGACCCTTCCCCTCCCTTATGTGGGCTGCAGGCCTCGCTTCCCAGCGTGGATGCAGCACTCACACCCGTTGTCCTAGCACTGGACTGTGGATCAATCATCCGCTTGCGAAGACCAGCCCAGGAGCACGAGGCACCGGGAGGCTGTCTGCGGGCACAAGCCATAATGGCACCCGACCGTGAACACCGTGTATCCACCCCCAGCAAAACAGAGGAGCGAGTGAGTCCATTCCTACAGCAGCACCATGCAGCTGTGAAAACCTAGGCCTCCACACCACGGTGGGCTGCAGAGCTGAAGCACGAAGGCCGGCAGCCGGATGGGAAAGGGAAAAGACACCGAGTAATTCCACTTACATGAATTTCAGGGATGAACAAGCTAATCTCTGGGGATATACCAGACATCTGAAGGCGTTGCTATAGTAACCCAGGCCCACTGAACCGTGTTAACAACCTGTTATCATAAAGAGGAGCCATTACCTGTCTCCAGAGTCCACTTAGAGGGGCACCAGAGGAGCAATTATTCCTCACAGAGCCAAAGCCACCAAGCTCATTTCAGGGCCCTAAGGTGGGTGAGGGTTTGACAGAGCAGACGAGGATGCAGGGAAGCAGGGTCCTGGCTCAGCGGGTTGCCCAGCAGGGCAAGGCTCGCTCTGGCTCTGACTCTGCAGCTCTCTCCACAACGGTGTTCTGTCTCCTCTTCCCTCCCCTCCTCCTGTCCTTGCTGTCTCCCTGGTGATGCCCAGGCTGCCAAGGGCCCTGCCCTCCACTGCCTGCCTTTGGGAAGGTCACCATCTCACTCGCTCCCAAGTGCCATGGCTGCCTGTGGGGCCACACAAGCCGAGCCCCAGGACCTGCCCTGGGCTTTGTCCTACCACTTCGCTCTCCCTGTCTTCATTCGAGCTCGCTCTGGAGTCCGCTCTCTTTATGAACATCAAGTTCCTTTGTCTCCAAAAGGTGCACAGCTCTCTGGAACTCCCATTTCGTCCAACGACCTGTTGCCCTGCTGGCCCTTCGTCATGCATTTGTCTGTATACCTTGACTGTATCTGTCTTTGTCTCCTCCAAAATAAAGACAGCAATACTTTATCCCTTAGCTGTGCCATTAACCACACTATACAGCGCGCCTAGGAGGGTCCAGCCTTCAGTGCTTTCCACTAGGAGGAGAAGGCGGCTCCCAGCATGGTCAGCCCAGGGGGATGTCATCCCCATGTGGCTCGCTGCTCCAGGCGGTGCTGGTCACCCTGTCCCAACCTCAAGGCCCATGCCTGCCACAGAGAAGAGACCACAGGTCCTGCAGATGAGGGCTGGTGCTGGGGGACCCCAAGCGGCTCCGTACCAGGAAGTGGACTTTTCCTCATTATCACAACTCCTACCCACTCTGACTCTTCTGCCCCACAGCTTACGTGCAGTGTATCTTCTCTCCCTTTAAACTCCCCACACAGGGTAAAGCTACTTTTCCGATTCTCCACAATTAAAACAACACTGTAGGAGCTTCCCTCAGTCTGGAAAGTCTTCCTCAGGAGAATTCCTGCTCCCTCTCTAGGAAGTCCTCCCTCAGCTCCAAGCTGTATCCAATTCTGACCATGACCCTCCCACCATCGCTCCAGCAGCACACAGAGAACACCAGGCAGGGACTACCTGCTGCAGCCATTTGCAATAGCGCCTGGCCCAGGAGCACCGAGGAGCAACCGTTAAAGCACTGACCAGAAGCTAAGGCCTGTGTGATGGCACTGAGGCTCAGTGTGGCTGGGGAGAGAGAGCCAGGGTAGAAGTGGGGTCTGCTAGACCCCGGGCTGTGGCCCAGGAGGGCCCACATCCACCCTGAAGCCCTGCCTGGCCTGGAGCCCCACCCTCCCAGCTCAGGACTCACCAAAGCTTGCTCTATGAGGAGGCAGAACAGGATGGCATTGCCCACCTCCCGCAGGCTCTGGAACACGTCTGTTTTGAGCTCTGCGTATTCGATGATGTCCTTCAGCTGGTGGTGGAAGAACTCCAGGATCCCTGCCAGACAGAGAGAATGGTCAGTGAGATGCTCTATCTGAGCTTCTGGCCATCCCTGTGCTCAAGGGCTCGAGGGTTTGCAGGGCTCAGTCTTGGAAAACATTCCAGAAGTCTGCCCAGAGGATTAATCAGAGCAAAATAACATAAGCACACAAACACAGATGGGGCAGTCCTGGTCCAAGTGTCTCTCCAGAAAGGCTTTTCTTGTTCTAGTTCCCTGAAGTTTCAATAACAACATGAGAATTTATAGGCATTAAATACTGTGCTTTGCTCTCTCTCTCTCTGCAACATTTATTACTCCTAAGAATTACCATAAAGTGGGTGCGCTAAGCCCTCTTCTCAGACGAGGTTCTGAGAGGGGAAGTGACATGTCACAGTCCCAGAGAAAGTAAGTGGCATGCTGTGACCTAGATGTCAGGACGTGTGGCTGCATTTCTTCCCTACCCTAAGTCACACTGACCTAGTGCACCTCTTGGTTCACAAGGAAAAAAATCATCATGACCTCCATCTGCCTCTAATTCCCAGGCCAGATAGTGAGTAGAAAAGATGCCTGTCTCCTGATTTATCTTGGCACGAGCCCTGCCTGCAGGACCAGCCTCCTCTGAACAGGAGGTCAGAGGTGCTGGGCTGTGAAGACCGTTGCAGGCAGCCGTGCTGTGCAGGCCCTCTCAAGCACTGTGCCCTTCTGGTTGCTCAGAGTCCCATGAGGCATGCCTAGCAGGCATTGCTTACCTGCTCTCGTGGGGGACTCTGTTGCTCAGGTGGGGATGAAGGGTTCATGGCTCTAGCCAGCGAGCAAAGGCCAGCTCTGGGAGCCCACCGCAGGGCAGAGAAGCAGACAGTCAAGGTGGGTGGCCAGAGCCCCCTCCTCACCCTGAGACAGGCTCGCACTTCCCCTGTCACCAACCTGGGGAGCCGTACTCATGCCGGGGCAAGCGGCAGATCTTGGGCATCACCTCGATCAGTGTCTTCACATACTGCAGGATGGTCCCTTGGAGCTGCAAAGGAAGCATGAGGTGCATGAGATGGCCCGCCGCTGTTGCTGCTGCGCACCGCTCGGCACCCCAGGCTGCATCTGGAGGGTCTGTTGAGACCCACGCAAGGTGCTGCATCGAGAGGAGGGGCAGATTCTCATCTAAAAGCCAGCCACACCCCCAAGGCCTTTTAGAATCCAGAAGAGGGAGTTAGGGGCACATAGACTTCGAGGAGGTCACATTTCTAGGCATGGGGTCCTCTTGGGGTTGCACTAAGAGTGAAAGGACATGGGGTCAGGGAACCAAAGAGATTGAGAAACACCTAACTTAAACATGGACAATTCATCGCACATTCATTCCTCCTGGGTCCAAGGCGGACATGCTTCATCGACTACCACGTTTACCTATCTTATTCTTAATTTAACTTCACTCCTTGGTTATTCATGGCTTTGCTTGCTGTTCACACCGGGTTAGACATTTACTTTATCTTATGTCATCTTATGTATTCAGGAAAATCTATGTCTTTTGGCCTGGCACCAGCAGGGAGTAAAGGTTCAAATGATCACATGTGGGGCTGAGGCAGAAAGCTGGCAGGGAAACAGAATCCTCATGGCATTGGCTATAAAAGTCAGCAAGAAACCTCAAGTGGAGAAAGTGTGGCAGTTGGTTAGAGATGTCTGTCACAGGCATGGCAGTAGAAAATGGCAACACATGCTTCACGGATTTTCCATTCCTAACTAATGCAGCACAGGGATGTCTAGCCATTAGCAGTGCCTGAAGGTCAAAACAAATCATCAAAAACAAGGACTTTGGGTGGTAAAAAAGGAGGCAAAACCACAGGTCAAATATGCTCAGAAATACACCTGAAAAATAAAATAGGAACTCCTAAAGCGATAAGGCCCAGGGGCTCCCTGGGGAATTTCCACAAGATGAAACTCAGAGCGCTCAGGCTTGGCTGTCACACCACAGGTACAAGAGAAAGCAAACCTTGCTCACATCCACCCCACCCGGGCCGGGGCCACTCCTTACCAAGCTCTTGACAATTTTCAGTAGCTCCTCCATGACCACAGCAATGCCCTGGTAACCCAGGAGTCTGCAGATAGTCTTGAAATGTGGGGGTCCCACGAAGTTCCTGTAGGAGCTGTAGATGTGACTGTAGGCGATGTTGAGAGGCTGGAAAACAGAGGCGGTGGCCTTGTGAGTGACCGTCCCAGATAACGTGGCTGGGAGTCCCAGTGGGAGACGCTACGGGGACAGAAGGGATGAGACCCTGATGCACTGGGGGCCTCGGAATACGCCTGTACGACACCGGCCAGGGAGAGGAGTACGGTTGTGACCGGTGGAGAGAGCACAGGTTGCTAAAAAGAAGCTGATCCCTAGGCAAAGAGGGCAAGGTCTTCTGGGCAACATTCTTTCTCACAAGGACTTCCCCAGTGGATCCGTGGGGCCGGGACACAATGGCTGGCATTCTTTCTCATGAGGCAATGTGGCACTTGGAATTGGCAGGAGGAACTGCGTGCCTACGGCTCAGCCTCTCCTGTTGGTTGTGTCCTTGGTGTCCCGGGAACTATCAGGTCAGGACTCAGGAAAGGACTTCTCTATGTCTGCAAAAACTACCTCAGATCCTTCTTCTTTGCAGTGTCGAGGACTGGATTACATCAGTGCTTTCCTAACTTTTGGAGCAGCAGTCCAAAGGGAGGATATCGTGCAAGCTGCTAGGCATGGCGGGGCTGGCCATAGCACAGGTTCCCATGAGACAGCCTGACTGAACTAGAAAGCTATTAAGATTTTCTTCTGCCTGAGAAAATATGCCTGAAATATCAAGCCCTGACTCATCTCAGGTGTCTGGTGAGGCTATAAAAATTAGCACTGGCTCTAAAACTGTAATTAAAATACTACATATGGAGCACTTCATTCCAGGCTGGGTGAGGTTCTCCATGTATAGTTCACAGAATCATCCAACAAAACAGATACATTATGTAACATCCACACACCCATTTCACAGATGAGGGAACTGAGGCTTAGGGTGGGCAGTAGCTCATACATAGTAGGTTGATAACAAAGCCCTGATCTGCTCTAGGTAGGGCTGATTTCAAAGTCTGGAGTCTTAGCTCTATCTGTAATAGGGTGCTATGGATTTGAACTCTTACAAATCACAGCTGGTTAGTCAGATAAGACTGCATCTCAAAATTCAGCTCTGAGGGGCCAGGGAGATGGCTCAGTGGAATAAGCACTTCCCTGGCAAGCCCAAGGGCCTGAGTTCAATCCCCGGTTCCACCAAAAAAAATAAATAAAAATGATATCAAAACAGCTCTGGATATAGTTTTCCTACCTGAAATTATACAACTCTTATGCATGAACACACAAAGAAAGGCGCATCATACCTGATGTTCTGTTGGTTGAAATTTTCCATTAGTTGGCTAAGTAGAAATTCTATAAGAATCAAACAAATACTTGGTGCTGTTACGGAGGACTGCAAGATTCCACTCCCTCTGGAACCTCTGAGGGAAGATTTAACCATGTGCAGCCTAAGTTTTAAGTATGTTCTGCTGTGCCTGAATTTCCTTTAACTTTACCAAACAAATGTCACAGTTCCAGTATCTTTCTCATAATGATACATGGAGAATAAACTTAAGAGTTCTCACTAATAACAAGGACTCACGATAACCTGGAACACCTGCCCACTCACTGGGGTGAGCAATAGTGTGCTTGCTAAGCTTAGGCCTCCACACTGGGAGGCTTGGAACATGACACAGACCAGGGTCTGTCATGGTAAACTCCGGCTGAACCTGGGCAGGGACGCAGTGTATGTGCTTTCTAAATGTATGGACCAGGGGCAGTTTAGGCAGAGAGGGAAAGCCAACCAACTTCAAAGTTTGAAGTTCACTGAAGTTGATGTTCAGCCAGTCCTGGAAGCACGTGAATTATTGTCAGACTGAGCCAACTCTGGCGCCAGGCCATGACATTCTGTTTGCAGAGTAAAGCTGTTTTATTTTCTGCCTCTCTAACAGGCCACCCTATCCAAGACTGGGGACCGGGGGAGGTTGTGGAGTATGCTGAGCACAGCTTGCAGGAGGTGCCTGCCCTTCTGTACGGGTGTGGGTTAGTTCTGGCTCTGCCACTGAAGGCCTGTAACTCTGTATTCTCCTGCTGCCCCATTCAGAGGTGAGGAGTACCTAGCAAACACCTGACCAACCCTTTTCCTTCATAAGGATAAGTACTGGAAAGGAAGGGACAGGACTTCCTATAGCAATGGCGAGGCTCATCATGTTGAGTAGATAATCTGTGCATGGACAGAACTTATGTCTAGGTCCCTCCCAGATTCATAAACTGAAACTCTAAGCTCCCACTGGATGGGATTAAGAGGAGAAGGCTTTGGAAGGTGAGTCTATCTCATGATGGAAGAGACTTCATACATGGGGTCAGAGCCCTCAAAAAAGAGGGACATGTTTCCTCTCCTCTGCCACATGAGGCTACAATGAGAAGACAGCCGTCTAAGCTCCAGATTTGCTGACACAGAACTCTCAGATTTCTCCACCTTTAGAACCACAAGGAGTAAGTGTCTGCTGGTTAAGTCACAGTACTCTAGAACTCTTGCTGGAACAGTCTACCCTAACAGCTTTGCATTTTAGTGGAAATGACTACTCCAGTTCAAATGTTTAAAGCCCCCACTTGGGGATGGCTGAGCCCAGTTCCCCTTCCTAACATTTACTTTCAAAGACTGAGCTACTCAGCCACACGTCGAGCTTTCTCCTGCAGAGAGCTGCACACGGCCGGACCCCACATCATGCCACGGATGAAGCCTGGCATGCTCTTGGCCATGGGGCAAGCGACAAAGCTCCTGCCCAAATAGCTGACGATTCCTGCTCTCCCTAGGGAAGTCAGGCTTCTCTGAACCCTCAGAAAGCACATTCTCCTTTATCCCCCTTTCAAATGTCCTATACATGAAATTTCTGAAGAGTATGGAGCTCAGACAAAAAACCCCAGCAGGCACAGAGAACAATCCGCTGCTCCCTGTATTATATTCTGATTCCCGCACTTTTCTTCATTGGTCTGAGCCTAAAGAATGGGCTCTTGGGTGGGGCAGCTACAGCTGAACTGAGAGCCCAGTTCTCTGATTTACTAGCTAGATGTCACCTAAGCCCCAGGCCTTGGCTTCCCCTGGGATGATGACAACATCAGCTTTGCCAGGATGGCTGGAGGTTTGCCTGACACACAGAGCAGGGATCACTGTACCATGGAAGCTCTCAGATGTAAGAGCCCTCTGTGTGACTTCACCTGGGAGCATGGGAAGTTAAGAACCGAGAAAGGCCAGCTCCGGCTCCCATTGCCTCCTGGGAGCCTGGGCTGTGGCTGGGAATCCCAGAAGATGGGAAGCCAGTGCATGCAGGGCGTGGCTTCACATGGCACAGTGTGTGTCCCACGGGGGGAGCCACAGAAGGAAGTCAGTCCCAGATGAGCTGAGGCAATAGGCTCCTGAGCTGCAGATTTTGCTGGGTAGAAGTGAGAGCTGTCCAGTGACAGACAGCGCTGGGCAGAGTTGCTCCCTGACCTGAGGCTGGAATAGCAGTGCTCTGTGCCCCTTCTGAGGAGCATGCTGCACTGCCTTCCTCCTGAACATGCACCCTTCTGAGCTGACTTCTAAGCCACCCTCAAGGCCCCCACTCTCCCCCCAAGGGGCTTCCACACTAAATTTCCTCGACACTTCCAGGCAAGCACAGACCTATGCATTTTTAGAAACTGTTTCGTGGAGTTTCACATTCTAGGTGGAGGATAAAATGTTTGGGATTGTTTTGCCACACCAGGGTTTAAAACTGTGCCCCCCCGCCCCAGCCCCACTTGGTGCGCTTAGGAGGTTTCCAGATGGCATTCCTAGGCCCTTCTTGGATTCGGGTCTAGATGGGAACTTAGGCTCCAGTGGATGGTTCAATATCTTTCTTTCCTGCAGGAAGACCCACTGTGCAGTGTGCTGAGTTCAAATGCTCCTCCTAAGCGAGCAAGCTCTGGCTGGCCCCACGTCCCGCAGGACTGCACACACATGCAGGGCAAACACACACGTGCGGAAAGTGCGTGCACACGCACACCCCCGGAGGGCACCCGTCTGACCTGCTGGCTCAATAGAAGGCTGGGCCCTATCGAGAAAATGTGGGAGTAGGGGAGCCTGGGCATTTTCTGAGGTGTGACAAAGGAAAAACAGGAATTTAGGGTGATGCAATACACTGGCCGCTCAGCTGTCATGCCGAACCGCACTTCCCTGCCAAGGTTATGGTCGTTGGACTCGGGAGGAGGAGACTGCATCTCCTTGTCTGTTTAGCACTGATTGCTCACTGAAAATGGACTTGACTAGGTCCACGCAACGACACAGACAACTCCACGAGGTCTCTAACAAATCTACCACCTCGAGCTAAGTTGAGCCACATTGATTACCTGGTGAAAGTACTTTACTGATTATAAAGTACTTTCTGAAAAAGCAAATGATATTTTAATGAGAAGAAAAATACATTGAATTTGATCTGTGGCACTGTGGGCACTGTAATATCTGGAGACGGAACTTTAAAAAAAAAAAACTGTGAGAAATGCATTTTAACCTTGACCAGTTTCACCATCTTTTAACCATGGTAAATGCACTTTCAACCACAAGGCTTTCCCTCCAGCTCTCACCAGATGGTGAAGATGCTGAAAATAAGGAGGCCTATTTATTTGGCAAACTGAATTTGTAAGCAATTTGCATCTCTGCTCTCTGGAATCACAATTGCTGTTTTCAGGAATCCCAAGAGGAATTAAAACTGTTTCTAATTTCCTGTTTTCATTACAATTTCTCTAATGACTGTCATCGGCCCCAAAGACAAACACAGCCTCTAATTTGGGTCGGAGAGCTGTGGCCTCGTTCTCTAGAATCACTACAGGTGAAGGCAGCTGGGACACGTGAGTAGCACAGTGGCATCGCCCTTGGTGGAAGGTTGGTTTGGAGGTCTGGCTGATGCTGGCTGTGGCTCAGATCTTTTAGAGCTTGGGTGAACCCACGAGGTGCCCAAGATCTGTTCTCAGTACTTTGTGAGCTGCGGAGAGGGGCTGAAACATCAACTAGGTTTCTTCTTGGTATTGTTAGCTCCCAGGCTCCTCAGGGAGTTGCTGTAGGAATCTCAGAGAATATGTTTGCTCCCTTGAACCAGGAGAAAGTGCTTTGGAAAAGGCCCGAGGAAGAGTGGGAGCAGCACCTTCCAGTTCTGTCCCATCCACCGTATCGTACTCAGACGCTAACATTTTTGGAGGAAACCAAAGCAATCGCTTTTCTCTCTCATAGAGCTTTTCTAGAAGCCATAAGTCAGTATCACCAGACCTCAATCAAGGGGGAGTCACATTCCTTCCAGAGGGCTTCAGGGGAGACTCTTCTTTGCCTTTTGGGCTGCCATCATCCCTGGCTTGTGACCACAGTGCTCTGAGCTTCACACCTGTGGTGGACTGATAACCTGTGGTCAGCTTTTAACACCCAGCTGCACTGAGCCTGTGTGATGCTGGAAGGGGCCACCTGAGGGCTGTTATCGGCAGGCAGCGTAAGAGACAGAAATGGAGAGGAAGAAGTTAGAGGCTGCAGGGCGCTGTCGGTTTTCCTGGAGGAGCTTCTCATGCTGGCCTTCCTGATAAACTTGGCTGTTGCTATCACTGGAGGAGCTCGGGACTTTGTCACTGACGTTGGCTACAGTTCACTCTGGGCGAGCTCTGGTCATGATAGTGCACTGTTCAACTTCCTGGAAGAGTCAGTCATGCTGGCTTTCCTGGTATAGATTTGTCTGTTCTCATGCTTAGAAGAGCTCAGGACCTCGTTGTTGCTAAGGATGCTGTGGCACCTCTCTGGGGTAGCTCTGGTCCTTGCTTTGAGCACTGCATCCTGGCTCCAGCGCAGATGCCCCAGCCTGCTGGCACAGGTCCTTCATCCCACTGGCACAGACTTTCTAGCTTCCGCTGACCTCTGGGCCTTCCCAGTGCAGATCCTTGAAATAGGCTTGCATGGGACACTGTCATGGGCCATTAGCCTCTAGGTGGACTCTTGGAAGGCACTGTGACAGGCTCCAAGCTTTCAGCTGGACTCATGCAGGACACTGCTGTGAGTCACCCTGGCTGGATTCTTTTGGTCTTAGTATGTAGACAGACTTCCTGCCCTCTCTCTGCATATGGCTCCCTGGGTGATTGTTATAGAAATAATATTGTAAACTGTGTGTCCTGTATTGCACTGTTACCCTGCAAACCTCAGGCTAAAGCAACATCTCTGCCAAAGTCTCTACATCAGCTTCTCTGTGTGTGTCCTTGGAGCCCCAGAGCCAAGTAGCGCATGGGTGGTACCTGTCTGTGTGCTTCTCTCTCAGGGAACTGTGCGTGATGGTTCGTGGGTCGTGTTCCCATCTCAGGACTCCTCACTTAAGTGCATTTGCAGAGACTTTTTGTTCAGAGAACATTCCATTTACAGGTTCTGGGATGAGGACCTGCTGTGCATGGGGACCATTATCAGCCCGTTATACTCAATAAGGGAGACAGTCATCCGCACTTAGCGGAGGTAGAACCTAGAACCCACGTGGAAGGGACTGGCCTAATCTGAAACACAGGGTAATACTCTGCCACATGTACAATGACACAAGATGTCTTGGCTGCTGTGGATGAAATGTGGAGTCCGGCTGCAGTATCCTGCAGACTCGGGGAGGGGTGGGGGCCACAAAGTGGCCCCTGGTCATGTTGTCACTGAGGCTGGTGGAGAGGGCCCTGGTCAGCTCAAGCAGGAACCTTAAGTAGCCAGCTGGGCACCTATTGAGACGTACTCAGCTCACTGCAGCAAAGCACCGGTCCTCCTGGGGTCATGCTGTAAAGGAGCAAGCAGGGGTCTCCCTAAGATAAAACTAAGGCTGTGACAGGGGCCTCCTATAGCAGTGATGACCACGCTAAACAAAAAATCATACCAACACTCTCTAAATGCTAAAAAATGACTAGGAAATGATTAAACTTTTTCCCCCATAACATTACCATTAAGCGACAGCACTCTTAGTCTGGTGTACTTGGACTCTAGAGTACAGTATGTTCCAGGGAGGAAATACCCTCTGGCTCTACTCTCCCAATGAATGGATGATTTCTTTTCAGCTGCACCTGAGTGGCTGCACATTCTTTGCAGGGTCTCTAAGTTCCATCTGTTCCTATCTTTCTGGAGTCTATTATGCTCCAAAGTCTGCTCTCCCTCTCAAGAACTCAATTACTTAAAAGCGAGGGGCTAATGTGCGTTCCAGACTGCAGAGGGACCTGAGCTTCCCAGGAGGAGAGGAGCTCAGTGCTCAGTGTTATTCCCAAATCAGTCCCTAAGAGCTGCAGTTTCTCCTATGCACCAAGGGGACCTGACTATTTCAAAAGAATGTCATGTGAGTAAAATGCACCCAAATGTTCACAATGGTTACTCCTGAGTTGTATGACAGAAGATTTAGTGTCATGTTTCACTTTCTTCCATCTTTTAACATATACAATGAGATTGTATGCTAAAAAAATTAAACCAATATGGCCAATTTAAGGGGGTCAAAGCAGAGATATACAATTTAGGGTGAAGCTATGACCACTTCAGGAAAAAGCTCTGATGTTTCCTAATAACCAGCTACTGTTCCTAAGACCAGGACTGCACAGACATGGTTCATGTCACTATTATAACATACAAGGTAGAGAGTGCTATTTGCATTTTACAGGTAAGTACACTGAGGCACAGGGAAGGTGAGGGAATTTGTTCAAGGCTGCATATCCAGGATCAACATCTGGGTTGGTGGTTCCGGCTCTGGGACCGAGTCAGGCCCTCACACCCCCCTTTGCTGCTCCCACAGCAGGTGCAGGGAATGTGCTCAAGGCTGACTTCCTCTGGTAGAAACTGACATCCTGTATGAGTGCAGCAGGGGTGAGATGGGCTCACGGCTACAGCTGGGCCCTACTTCACAAGGGCTGAGCCCGTGAGGGAGAAAGGGCAGGATGACTTATCTCACTGGCCAAAAGCCATACGAGCTCCTGCAGGCCCTGCTAGCAAGCGGTAAGAGCCCAGGGAGCAGGGACCCCATTTCCAGTTCTATCACTGACTCATCACGCAGCCTGAGGAAAGGCACGTCTTCTCTCAGGACTGTGAACAAAATGGCCTCTAGGCCTCCCATTTTCTGAGCCTCTTAATTCCTCACAAAACTCCTGGTTAAAAATGTCACTTAGGAATATTAAAAATAAATCCCCACTTGGTGTGGAATAAGGACTGAGCTCTACTTTGGCCCTCCTCAGGCCCTTTAACTCTGGTATTTTTATTCCCCTCAGAATAACCTTTTCAAAAGGCAGCTGCAGACGGCAACGCTGGCCCTTCTGTGGAGAGGGCACATTTATGCTCAGTGGGGCACCGCCGTTAGGCTTTGGGAAGAGACACACTGCATGCACAGCAGCAGGTCTGAGGCAGGCCCCTGGGAGGACTGAAGACCAGGGAAGGCCAAGGAGCCACCGTTGGACCAAGAACACAGGTGCCCCGAATCTCCCCTCGTCCCAGGCCTGGCTGGGGCAGTGTCTCTACTCACATGGGAGCTCTTGCTGGCTCTGTGCTTACCACTGATGTGGCTTCCTTGAAGACCAACGTGGGGTCACTTGGATACTCTGGCCAAGAACCAAGCAGGAGGAAGCTGACTTTTAAAATATGCATTTTTAGTTTAAATTGACATACAGCCAGCGTACATATTAACGGACATGGACACAATGTGTAGTTATCAGCTACAGCATAACTAGGGTAGCTTCCACCTCAGTCATGCGTCAGCATCCTTTGTGTTGGGGACATTCAAGGTCCTCTCTACTAGCTGCTTGGAAATAATGAACTGTTTTCAACCACAGCTAGCCCGGCAGCAGTTATTCTTTCTACTTAACAGCGCCCCTGCACCATTGGCCATTCTCTCTGTCCCCAACTCTACTCTCAGGGGCTGGTAATCACTGCTCTAGACTCTTCGAGTTCAACTTCTTAGCTTACACCTTTATAAGAGTGTGCTTGTAGTTATGTGTATGTATGCCTCCCCAAGGCATAAGATAAGCAAGAAGGATTAAAAAGCTGACTTTTAAAAGTATATAATTGGTGTAAAATTTCTCTGGTCTAAATCCAGCAGGGCTCCTCTCTGTCCTCTATGTGGTTTTCCTCACAGAGTGGTGGCAATGCATCTTCTGAGGGAGGCTTAGGAAAGAGGAGCAGACTAAGTCCACCTTGAGAAAAACACAACTGTGCAGGTAGGGACAGCAGGACGCACCCGATCCAAGCGCGGTGAGCAGCTCAACTGCGGGTGTCACCTCCAGCTGACTGATGCGGCTCTGGCTGCTCACAGCGCCTGTGCTAAGAACCCTGACCTGCTTTTGGGCCTAAGTAGAAAGAGTGCTGTGTGAGATTCCTCGGGTTACTGTGACCAATTACTGCAATTGTAGTGCCCCCGAATGCTAGAAATTTCTTTTTGCATAATTCTAGAGACCCAAAGCCCAAAATTCAGGTGCTGGTTAGCCTGTGCCCTCTCCGAAGGTTCCGAGGGAGAATCCTCACCTCTTCTGGCTTCCAGTAGCTCCTGATGTTCCATGGCCTATGCCAGTGCCATCCTAGTCTCTGTTTTGTGTATCTCTGGGGTAGCTCTCCCTCTCCTTTCTCTCACATACTCTAGTCATGGGACTTAGGGTCACCTTAAGCCCAGGATGACTTCATCCTGAGATGCCTGAGATCCTCAGCTAAGGTCACGTTCTGAGGTTCTGGGTATAGATGCACAAGGAAGGGGGGGGGCATTAGTCAACCCACTGTGGGTGCTATGAGAGCTAAGCAGCACAGCGAAGAGCTCAACGTGGCCAGGGATAGCACCTGCACCTTCTACCTGTCTGCCCAGTCTGGCCCAGCTGCAGCTTTATAGATGACAGAGCTGCATACGAGGATCTTGACAAGGGAGATACCATAAAGCCTGCATAAAACTAGCTCAAACCATAGGAAAGAAGAAAGAAAGAACGTAAACATGTATGGTAGGTGGTGGGGTTGGGTGGGAGAGGAGGTGGAGATGAATCTACTAATAGCTGTGGAATAACTAAGATGAGTATCTGCTTCTAAAACCACTGTCCAATAAAGGATCTAGAGGGGGCCATAAAATGATCACCCACAAACAGAGTGAAAATGGGGGGATCTTGGAAAAATGAGTGGCATCCTAAGGATCATGCTGTTGGGGATGGTTTATGACTTTCTGGCCAAAGGAATGAGAGTTTCCCCTCACTGGGAAAAAGCCTTTCCAGGCTGGTCCCTGAAAGCATCATGCGTAGATGCCTGCTGGTTGCCATGGTGAATGATGCTGATGTGAAGAAATGAATAATGTGAGCACTGGGGGCGACAGTGGAATTACTCAGTGGCAAGTGAGACATCAAGGAGAGCCCAGAGAGGAGGAAGCCACCATTCTTTCAGCTCAGCTCTAACCAGATATACTGCGAGCATCAGGTAAGAGATGTAGCTGGCTCCTCTTGCAAACGCAAATGGTTTTTCTTTCACACTCTGCTTGGAGAAGGGCCAGGCAACTGTAGATGAATAGCTCAACATAGGGAGAATTTAAAAGCAGAGTCAGAAAAGTAAACTAAATAAGGGGATCAGATTTGCTTCTAAAAGCTGAGAACAACTCTAGCATCCTAAAAGAAAGCTCTTAAAAATGTCTGCTGTCAGGAACCCGGGCTGAGAAAAACAGCTGCTGCTGATACAAGGCAAACAGGAGAAAGGCATGTGCCTGATAAGAATAGGATTCCTGCTTACTCCCATTATGGGGTTTTATGGAGTCACTCTCTGTGTGTCATAAAGAGTGAATTACGCTCGGTTCTGCGGGGTAGGAAGAGTGTTGTCGGCTGTGTGGGGGGAGAAGTGCGTACCAGGAGAGCGGGAGCCAGCGCAAACGCTCAGCCTCCTTCCAGACAGCCTTCCCGGGAAGACATGAGCACACCCGTCACATCCCTTTCCAGATTCCACCTCTTACCAAGAAACTTCCAGCCAGCTGAAAGGAACTCTTTCCATTCCTGGTCATGTTATTCACTACCATCTTTAGAGAGGAAAAAATAAGGATTGCAAATGTACTCAATGCTGCGTATCTATCTGCAGCTCAACTCTGCCAGGAAAGCCCAGGAGGTTGGGGGAGGCGAGATGCGGAGAAAGGCAGGTTGTAACAGAAATCAATTCGGCTTCATAGCCTTTTTGGGCTTTCGTGACTGCTTTTGCCTACATTGCTGCAACTTAAGAACCTGAGCTTCATGAGGAAGAGAGGAAGGGGGAAGGTGTTCACCAGAGCACACCCAGGTTGCCTAGAGCTTTCTCTAGATTTTTAATAGGGAGATGTTCAGTGGAGGGGAGCTGCTCTGAGAATTAAAGAGAAACCAGGAAGCTTGAAGATAGATTTGTCTGGGAAAATGGCAACTGGGACCCAGCCCTGATGCCTTGTTTTGCAATAATGTCGTTACTGCAGCAGCCCCAGCAGCCGTGCGCTTGGAAGTTCAGCTCTAGGGCTGCTCTGAGTCCTCTCTCTTCAGGAGCCAAACGGCCCCAGGTTGCTGCTCTGTAACGTGGGAATTAGCTTGGCACGGATCAAGAAGAAAGGACTATTTTTTTAATTTCATGTAAAGCACTGCATATGACCGAGGCTCAAAACCAGGAGCTGCCGTGGGTGCCTACTACCATCACTGAGTCATAGAGCCAGGGCTACTGACCGGCAGTCGTCACGCTGGGTTAGGAACTGACCACCTTGACCTAAGCAACTACTTTCCGGGTACCTTCGGCTTTGCAAATACAAATAAATAGAACACAGAAATGAAAAATCAGCTGGCAGCAAGGGATGAGGTGCATCTCTATTCTTTTGGGACATGGACAACATAACTGGGAGTCTAAAGTGCCCGGAGCAGAATTCTAGATCACTGAGACAAGCACACAGAGTAGAGGCAGGAGGCTGGGAAGGGAACTTTCAAGTGAAAGAAATGCCTGGGAGGACAGAGGTCCCAGACCTAGGACAACTAAGGTCAGCTCCCGAGGATCTCCTTTCCTCCCTTTCCACTTCCCTCCTTCCTTCCATCCTTCTGTCCTTCCACCCTTCCTTTCTGTTAAGAAGATGAAATTGGTGTTGAACAGAAAACATTTCATCCGGGGTGGGTTGCGACAGAATTACATGAGCGGAAGGCTTGACGTGCACTTCCGGTCTGTCTAGCTGAGTCACGTGTCTCTGCGACTCCGTTTCTCGGACCGCAGAATGGGCATCCAGCATCCATGCATCATTCCTCTGCTTGGCACATGGTGGCTGGGGTTGTGGTACTAAATATGTAAGTAGGGGGACGTCACTCTTCGATTCTGGTTGCAGGATCGGGATGCACATCGAGGTTGGGAACGTTTCTTACACGGGAGCCATTATCTCCTGGTCCTCCTTGGAGCCCTGCCTGGAGGACTACTACCATATTATGTACAGGCCCAACTGGAACAGCATCTTCTCTGGCTATCTCCGCTACAGCTTCCACCACGAGGAGAAGGTACCTCGAGCCATCAGCTCTGTGGCTCTGGAGCACCTCGCTCCCTCCACTCTCTACTTCCTCTGCATCAGCTGCAAGAAGGCAGCCTTCCCCTACCGGCATTACTGCACCATGTTCCACACCCTGGATAAGAGCCCACTGGCCGGAAGCTCCCTGGTAGACCCCCAGATCTCTCTCTGGGTGCTGATGGCCATTCTGCTGGCCTGCTTCACAGCTGTGCTGGCCTTCATCTGCCTGCAGTTCTGGTGCATCCGTTGTCACGAGCCTCGATGGTCATACAGAGCTGGCCACATGGAGGAAGCCAACGGGTTGGTGAGATGGCCGGAGGAGGCCCCAGCTCTTGGTCAGAGAGAGGAAGACCTGCAGGGGCTCCCCCTGGTGGAGATGCAGCGCAAGGACTCTGCGCCTGAAGCTGAACTGGAAGCGGAAGCCCAGCAGGACGCACCAGCTAGGAGAGCCTCCCTCTGGGAGCTTGGCCAGCAACCTGCCATGTGGCCTCCCTGCAGGGAGTGAGGAGGGAGGAGACGGCCCCATCCTACGCCAGAAAGTCCCCCATAGGCCGATCTTCTGTAAAAATGTACAGGCTACCCATTTCTCTTCCCTCAACTGTCAGCACTATTGTGGACTGCTGGCATTGGATGAAAGTCTCATCAGGAAGCTTCTCAAACTAGAAAGCACCATGGGGCAGGCATGGCTCTGCCTCCCAGTGTCCATCTCCGAGGCCCTGTTGGACAGCGCTATGCCAGAGTTCCATCAGCACGGCCACATTATGGAGCAGGAAGTAAAAAGTCTGCACGACTTAAGTAAAGTACAACAGCGGGAGGAAGTGCGTGGGCTGCAGATCAGGGGTAAGGCCTCATACCCACACTCAGTGCTTTGTTTTCTGTCTTTCTCTGGAACCTGGGAGAAGCCCCACAGAGGAATATTCTCCATCTTGCAGGCAGTCAATCATGTTTCAATTCATATCCAATTTTCTTTTTTTTAATAAGAACCATGGGCCATCTTTATTATTATTTTTAATAATACTTTCTCCTAAAGTTGGCTCATTTTTAAACCTTACACATGTGTTAAAAGCCAGGGATTGCTCCTACCAGGCCCAAGTCGTAAGAATTCATCTGGGTTAATCACACTTTGAAGTCCTGAGCTGCGGGCTGCAGAAGAAAGGCTTCTCACATGGTGGCATCACCTGGTCGGTCCCTCTCCTAACTCCAGCTCTGCTCATTTTTGAAAACCAGGTCAAATGTGGCTATTTTTATTCTAGCAGAAAGAAACATGCCATCCTCTTTCTGGCTAGGTGACATGTTCACCCCCTGGGCAGCATCAGTCCTCTCACACAAACCTTTGGTGAGAAATGAATCATGCAGCACAAAATCCCAGAATCACAGAACAACACTGAGATGAATCACCTGAGAAACAAGGAGCTGGTGGACCAGCCAAGAAGCCCCACAGACCCGGTTCCCTGCACATTGCACAAGGGCACCTGCCTCTGCTCCCACAAGTGTTGGCCTGCCTGGTCGGTGAACACCTGCACCACCCTCCCTCTGCATCCCCAGCTAGCTGTGAACAAATAAAGATGCGTGTGGTACACTCCTGCTGATGATGCCTGGATCTCACTGCTCCCTCCCAACTTTCCCATTTGTCTCGTCTTCTCACAGGCAGGACAAAGCAGGGCTCCTTACCTTGGAGCCGTAGAGATAATAAGGCTGGACATTGGCAGGTTTATCACGCTGTGGTTCTTGGGTGAAGGGGATGGCAGTTCGGACAAAGCTAGTAAGACAAGAGAGACGGGGAAGAAGTTAACAAGGTCTGCTGTGACCCTGCATGGGATACAGACAGCAGGGGCCCCCCTCAACCAGGGGAGGTTCACACTGTGCAACTGCACTGCCCCAGGCAGGAGCCTTTGAGGGCACCATGCTCTCCTGATGTTCCCCTTCCATCTTCCTACAAATGGGCAAAGCCACAGCTCGGATTGTCAGGCTCAGCTCAGGGCCGAGCTGCTTAAGAGGGCAGCAGGCAACCAAGCAAGTGTGCACCGGACAGCAAAGGCCTTTCCCAGGTCCTGTCCCCACCTCCAGTTGTGTTTCAAGAGCTAGGTTCAGTAAACTCTGTAAAAGGACAGAAAGCAGGTATTTTCAGCCTTGGAAACCAGGCAGTCTCTGCTACAATCGCTCCACTCAACTGGTGAGTGTGACAGCATGAAGCACGCAGCAGTCAATGAGCATGGCTGAGTTCCAATAAAACACAACGCAGTCCAAATAATTTTCTCATACCAGCAAATACCACTCTTACTATGCTTCTCTCAGTCACCCCATAATCCGTTTCCCCTTCACAGGCTCTACCAAAACAACTCCATGTCTCTATAGCTTTGTGGACTGTGCCAAAGGCTGCTGCTCCTTGCTCCAGAATGTGCTAAAAATCTGAAATCTTCATATAGCTGGAAGTCTGTCTTGCTCAGTGCTCCCTGAGCCAGGCCTGAGGTACTGAGAGGATCTGCAGATCCTGCACACATTCCAAGTACAGCTCCCTCCTGCACAGGGTATGAGGTCCTCTCTCTGTCTCGTTGTGGAAGGAGCGCTCCATTCTGTCATGAACAAGCCTGCCCTGGACCCATGATCAGGCGGGCACCCTGACAGATGTCCAGTAACACTGTGGTAGTCCCCTTTCTCACCCTTTTTCCAGGGTTCAAAAGTGCATGATTCTGCTGTGGCCTGTGGGGCAGTGCAAGGCTCCCCACCTGAGCTTCATTGCACCGCTGCCCATTGCATTTTACAGCCTCTCTCAGTTTCTCAGAAATGCTGGTCGGGATCCTGTCCTCCTGCCACTGCACTGTCTTCCCCCTCCTCCTCTGCATCTCCCCTTCAGCACCCCTTCCTCAAAGGAGAAAGCCTTGCTGAGGTCTGCTGCCTTTCCTGGACGGGAGCAGGAGGCCCCTTACTTATGGCTGTGGTACTTTCTGTCCTGGGATGGCTCAATCACCTAGGCCTTGGACACCCTCACCTCAGGCCCACAGCCTGTTCTCCAGAAGGGCTCCAACAGATGGCTGTCACACGGCTGGGTCCGGGTGGGAGGACGCAGCTGGGTGAAGTGCAGAGCCCCACCCAGCCCTGACCCCCCTCAGCCCTGGCTCCCTCACCGGTTTGTGGATCCATTGTAGCAGTAGTTGGGAAGGAAGTCAAAGTTCAGCTCCCAGAATACATGCAGGGTGATGCGGCCGTAGGGGGCAGACACGTTGTGATTGGCCTCCCGGAACATGGCATCGAAGCTGTCCAGAGTCATGTGCTTGCATAGCAGCCGGTGTGTGAGTCGGTTGATCTCCAGCAGCCACTCAAGCTCCTATGGACAGAGGATGGACACTACAGAGGCCGTGCAGACAAGGCCCGCCCTGGGGCACTTTACCTTGTGGACCCCTTTCAGGCTGGTGAGCACCTGTCAGACAGTATCTTGACATTTAGGAAAGCACTACAATCCTCCTACAGTGGCACCAGACAATGTTCTCCTGTTATGAAAAGCAGAAGAAATTGCCAGGCTATGCTGGGGACAACAGTGGGGGTGGGGTGGGGTGCTTCATGCCTGAGCCCTGGAGGATGGAGACCACCAACCGTGCGGAGATCTCATGTGCAGTCCTTACGGCAGGAAGTGCTACACCTGCTGGCTATCCAGTTTCTGGACTGGTGAGGAGAAAGCCTGTCCCTAAGCATCGCAGTACAAAAGAAAGCTGTGATTCTCTGTCACCAGAGGAAATTTCTGTGCCCTGCACAAAACAACAGTAAGGGCTACCACCTGTTTGGTGCTTATTGTTAGGCTGAGCCATATGAAGTCTGTTGTTCTGGGCCAAATGCTAGCAAATATTGGTAATGTCTCTGGTTCCAATTAATTCACATGTACCAGTTTTATATGTATGAATGCACCGAGTTCTCATCAAGGCCCTGCGAGGCCAGTCTGCTACTGTCATTACTTTATGGATACAGAAACTCAGGCTTTGAGAAATTAAGTAACTTGGCTTAAAACTCAAGAAATTGGACCCCAAGGGAGACCTCCTTACCCACTACACTATTTCATGAGAATTTTTGAAGGAAATGGAAAAGAAAGCCTCCTCCTTTGGACTGCAGGCATCACAATCAGCAGGAGACAGCAACGGTGTGGCAACAAGCGTTGCACAAGCAGGCTAGCTGGCCTGCAGTGACCGGGGACCTCCGAGTAGTGTGCACCCTGGCCATTCAGAATCCTCTTCAGGTAGAGTGTGGGCCTGAGAGGACGCCTGAACACAGAGGACACCTGAACACAGAGGACCCTGTATTTGCTGGGAAATGGGAGTAGAGAGAAATCCCTCGGGCTCATGCTGCTTTCTTGTTTTCTAACTCCTCAGCCATTGCAAAGCACGAAAGCCCAGGAGAGGGCAAGGAAAGAGAAGGCAGACCTGGCACTGCAGCATGTGGGGCCTTAAAAGATATTTTAAGACATCTTGTAAGAGAAGTAGGACTGACCCTGTGTCACAGAGTGGGGGAGAAACTGAGATCTGTAAGGCCAAAGCAGTCACCCACAGTCACACAGGGAACACACAGGAGAACTTGGAATGGGAGCCTGGCACTCCTCATTCCGAGTCATGCTTTCCTGGACCTGTAACACAGCTGTCTGAATAAAGATGCAAGCACTGGAAATGTCTCCTGAACGGCAGGCATTGATTTGTGATAGAAATGTGGCAGGGTTCACCAGAGAGCCAAGTGGGATGGGTCGGGGGCCAGCACTGGTGACGAGGTAAGGCTGTCACAACAGGTAGGGGTCACTGTTCCCTCTCATCAGGCCCTGCCTTTCACTGTCCATCCACTCGGGAGCGAGCTCAGCCACTCTGGAAGTCAGACGCGACTCTGTGGCTGTCATTTTAAGGTGCAGAGCCTGCAGAAAGCTGACAAGCATCGGTGCCCACAGTGGCCAGACAGCTCACAGCAAGGAGACAGGCTGCGGTGTGGATGGGACCCTGGGGTGGGCTGTCTCCGGCTGGCCACGGTGAGCCTGCCCCTGATGCTCATCTGTCGGCTGCCACGTCACAGCGGGCTAGGGTTGGCAAATCCTATATTTTCCAAAGAAAGCCAATGTCTAGATTTGAAGTCTACAACACTAGCCAGAGGAGTAAATGTCCAGTCCAGGTGCACTATGAAGTCAGTGAAGAAGGGCAGGATCAGCTTTCGGCTGTAGGCTCCTGGGCCTTTGCTGGCTGCACTGTGCCGGTGCTATCTGCTTGGAATGGTCATTGAGTAGATGAATAATAAGTGGTCAATTGTGAATGGCTTTATTCCTAAGACCACTGAGTCACTGGCACACGGCAGTGTCCTATGCAGGGGCAGGGGAGGCAATCACAGATGAGAAACGGTAACCACATCTGGCCTCCAGTTCCATGACTTTAAGTTTCCTCAAATGCGTATCAGCACTTAGGAGGGATCCAGAAGCCGGGCAGTGTTCTCACCCCTGCTGATGTGTGGGATCAGGTGGCCGGCAGGTAATCCAGACTCTGCTTAGTGGCATGGGTTTGATGGACACAGGCTGAGAGTCCCGCATACAGGAAACAGTAGGAAAGGCCACAGGAGTGGGCCAGGTGCTCCTGGGCTCTCACTGGTGAAGTCAGTTTACTGACAGGTAACACACTGAAGCCCAGTGGGAAAGGAAAACAGGCAGACAGGAGACAGCAGGGATGGGAAGAAGGAACCAGGAAACCCAAGTGCCAGCCACACCTGAGCGCTGGCCAGCTCCAGAACCTCAGGTGGATGGAAGGTGGCCCCCATCTCGGGTGCAGACTAGCCTGGGAGGCCGCAGAGGCTCGCTCATGCCTGGGGGGCCTGCAGCCAGTGGAAAGCAGCTCGGACAATGGAAGGGAATATGCAGTCATTCTCAGGCAGTTGCTGCCAGCTGGGAATGCCAGGCTGAATTGTCAGAGCTGCTGACACTTTACTTGCATTCTTCCAAATGCTGTATGTCAGCTCAAAATTTCGGATACACCACGCAGCCTTAAAGGAACAGAGCAACAGGCTGCCATGGTCACCTGTATCTGACCTCAGCCAGACCTGGATTGCCCATCTGTGCCAAGCTGAGGGTCATTGAGTAGATGAATAATAAGTGGTCAATCGTGAATGGCTTTATTCCTAAAGTCTCCTCCAAGTCTGCAGGTTCTCCCAGCTCCAGGACAGCAGTGTTCCCATTCCAGAAGGGAGCTGTGAAGGGGAGGAAGAGCTTGCTTTGCAAGCAGATGGGGGAATCTAGCCAAGGCACAGGGGGTCAGCCTGACCCTCACATAACGCACGCTCTGGGGTTTCACAGGAAGGGATGCTCTGCAGGCAGCTGCTACCTTGCTTTATAAATAAGGGTTTTCTCCACTTGTTTTGATTTTGTTCCCAGCTAAGAGAACATTCAGTGCGTCTCAGGGCTGGGAAGAGGCACACGTGGACAGACACACACATGCACACACATCTCTTTTTCCTGTGAGACACGCTCACTGTTGGAAAACTAGAAGATACAGGTAAGCAAAAGAAAGACGAAGAAAACCCAGAACTCCCTGGGGTTTTCTGCATGGACACAAGCACAAAGGAGAACTGTACTCCTGGAAATGGAGGTAGATGGATTATTTTCTAGAAGGAAGCATGTAGCTCTTGATCTGAGTAACCCAGGATCCAGGTGTGTGAGCCGCGTCCTCACGAGAGGCAGTGTGGGAAGTTCTCTGTGAGACCACTGCATTCCAATCCCAAATTTCTTGCTACGTAAGCTATGACTTATTCAATACAAGAAAGCAGGCTAAATTCTTTCCAGACATTATCTTATTGTACCTTTCTAACAATACCATGAGATGCGGTCTAACGTTTTCTCCACTGTAGTCAAGGAAACAGGCTTGGAGATCACAAGGCTCGTGCCAAGCTGGCGTAGCTAGCACATGGCAGGGCCAGGCTGCGACCTCACGGTGGTCTGATTCTGCAGTCCTAGTTCTTGGCCACTCTGTTTCTTGGCCACTCTGTTTCTGCCACTTTATTCACTGAAGAAAAACCCCTTATTGTTGAGTCATTGCAGGCTTACAGAAAAGCTATTAAAACAGCATAACCTGTATATTCTTTACCTTAGTCCCTAAAAGTAAATGCCTTGCACAACCACTGTACAATTATCCGAAGAAGAGATTAACTGAGGTCACACTCTCCATTGAACATAAACTTCACCTACACCGACTCCGTTTTCCCACTAAGACTCCTCGCGACTCTAGGAATCAGTTTGGGGCCCCATGTGGTGTTTAGTCATGTAACCCGGTATTGCAGTGGCACTCATTTCTAATTTCTAGACTTTTCACATTTTTCCTTGTCTTCCAGGACATGGCATTTTTGTAATGTACTACGTACTTTAAGAAAAAAATAATGACAAATGGTATGACTTAATATTTTCCGCTAATAAGATGAAGAGTGTACAAGTCAGCCAAGATCACAGGATGAAAACAACAATGTATCTCAGGACTTAGAACCCTGAGGCATAGTCCATTGTGCCTGTCAGCTTTCACCACTGTGGAGTTAATTCCCTCCCTCTGGAGTCCACGGGTGTCTGTCAGAGTCACTTTGAGACTGCATTACGTCTTACTTCTCAGTGTGCGGCTCAGTATGTGGCATTCAGCGTGGTTGCTGTGCAGTGGCCACCGCCATCCACCTTCAGGGACGCTGCCTCCCTCACTGGGTCTCCAGCCTCTCGATCCTAATTCCTTTTACCTGGCAACCACAGAGTGAGCTTTTGTCCTCATGCATGTGCCTACTCTAGGAACCTCACATTCAAGGAATGGCTTCAAGGTTTCTTCCCACTCAGCTTGGATGGATTTTGTCCACGACGATTCTTAATATGATATTCTGAGAAGGGATTTTTCTAGTTTTCTTCATTCTTTCTACTCATCTGCTTTGGAAGTATTAAACAAATTTCTCTGATTAACTTAAAAGCTCACCAGTAAAGTTTATTCTAATTCTTGAGGTGAGAAAATAAAGAGAAAGCAGCTCTAACTACTGTGTTCTAGAACAAGGGAATAGGCCTGTTCTGAGCTGGTGCAGCATCAGAATGGGCTGCACAATGTAACGGGCGAGTGTAACATGCCAATGTGGGGACCCACGTTAAGAAATTATTAGGACTTTCCAATGCAATGGTGACAACAGAGAACTAAACCAATGTTAGAGCTTGCTGGGTCCTCTATTACTGCCCTATCAGGTCTACTGCGCCAGGTCCTCTAGCTTCCTGGGACCATCTGCCTACCTGCTCAGCCCTTCAGATCCTGTGGACATGCAGCTGTGCCCAAGGACTGGTCATCTCTGGAGGCCTCAAGGAGAGTCCCCTTGTCCTGATGTTCAGGAGGATAAGATTACTCTCCAGTTAAGTCCTTCTTTCTCCTGGCTTGCTCAGACAGGAAAGATGTAGGCAGTGGCTGAAGCTAGAAATACTTCAGTCCTGGGAGAAACATCTTGCCCGAGACAATTCCAGTCATTAGTCGCTAGGCAACCCTGTGTCTTGTGATATTAACTTTGCAAAAATATAAATTACACCCCTATGGTGATTATTCAGTCTTGTTTTCCAATGCAGAGAGGCCACTCTACCTGACCTCAGCTTCTGTCTCATCTATATTCTGTAAGTCCCCTGACTGCTCTTCCCTGGGACGACCAAGGGCTGTGCTGGTTCACAGCTGAAAAAGACCTACTGCTTCTCTCATACTGACCCTGTATAGCTAACAACCATTCCAACTGGGGTTCTAGAATCACCTCCCAGAGTATAAAGCTGCCCAGTCCTCAGTCTCTTACCACAATGGAGGTCAGGTCTTCACTCTCAAAGCGGCTGATGGCCTGGTCCAAGGACTTATACATGGCGGCCGAAATGCGCTGGGTGATGAGTCTGTTCAAGTCGATGGATCTACCCAACAGCTAGAGGGCAGGAGGAGGGGCGGTCACTTGGGATTCATGCTAACACCCAACAACGAAATGCAACGCACTGAAAGGATGTGCATTAAAATTAGAGATACTGGCACAAATGGGGGCTGTCGGTTAGAAAACAGCACTGTTACATTTCCCAAGTATAGTAATTTTATTTCAGTTTCATACAGGCTGAGTCATGCAGTGATGAAATGTCATGGTATCTGTGATTTATGCTCAACCGGTTAAGAGAAGTGTAATCTAACACACACATGTATACAGAAGCTGACACTACTGTGTGTATCTGAGCATATATTTGAAAGAAAAGTCAACTAAAAATAGTCCAACATTAATCATCATGAAGCTGGCTACAGGGTAGACAAGTGTTTATTGTGTTACTCTTTCAACTTCCCTGTAGGCTTAAGATATAAAAAGTTAAGCAAAAATACCATTCACTCAGCCTGTGGAGGGAGGCTTAGGGCAGACTCTACTCCCCTGTAACTGCTTCTGCTGACTCCCTAAATTCAGGCTCGAAGCTCTCTCTTCATCTGCCCTGTGCTCAAATCAAGCATGAGACAACTGCAGCCACCTCAGCAATGGCCTACTTTGTGCGTTCCTGGGGGGCAAATTTAAAATTAAGAGCACAAAGGGCCGATTAAAGGATAGAAAACACGGCATCAGTTAACGCCCACAGGGATACGCGAGCACACTTGTACACGCTACACAGATACCAACAAACATCCAGTCAGCACGCGCTGTGTGGCCTGTGCTTCACTGGGTGCCAAGTGATTGCTCTTAGGAACATTATTCTCTTGCTTTTCTCTTCAGATAAATGTTCTCCTGCTGACTAGGGGCCCACGCTGTGACCGCACACGCACACGAAGCCTGCAGTATTTAATATCCGGTAGCTAATTCTGGCTGCACTGTGGTCAACTGCAAGCATCCGAGAGGCTGAAGGTAAGGCTCTCCCTGAGCCTGTGTGGGTGGAAGAGAAAGCGTGTTGATTCCTCTTCTGATTCTTCCTTCTGGATTTCTCACGGCAGTGGGAGGGTCCATGGCTTTCAAGGCCATGTCCTCTGTTTTCACTGTGCTCATCTTCTTGGCCTCAGCCCTGGCCCTTTATAGACAGCGAAGACCACAAAACATGCAGAGGCCACTGTGCCATCAGGAGGCCCACAGCAGGCAGGGTACAAAATCTTTGGGGGCATCTGCTACGGTGCCTGGCTCATCCTCACACATTTAGCCCTGTGAAAGTTTCTCAGCTCCCAGAAGTGATTCCCCTCCGTCTGGGATCCGATGTTACCAAAAACCACCCCACAGAAGTGGAGCACAGTTTCCGCCCTGTAGTTTAGCCCACAGTGTGGCATTTCAAAGGTGCTGCAGCCTTTGTTTACTTATACAAGCATCTAGGTTCCATGCAGGGACAGACCCATCTCTGCATGGCACTGCTACTCCAGCTGATATCCACAGGACAGAGGCTTTGTGGCCATGGCTGCCAGAGCTGCACTAGAAATGAGTCACAAAGCCTAAATCTTGTGCTGCATGGAACTCCTGAGAGTGAGACCCTGAGGCTGCGTGACACCTGCTCCTGGTAATCTACACTAGCAATTCCTAGGGCGGACACTGGGGGGTCCTGATTTCTTGAGCTCTGCACTAACTCCACAGATTCCCATGCCCACCTGTGCCCTGTCCCCTGTGGCTCTCCTCCCCCATACCTGGACATGCCTCTGTTTCAGCAGCGTTTCGTAGCGGTTGGATGGTGGATATGGAATGATGACTCCGTAATTCTTACATTCAGCTCGGAAACGTTTATCCAACAGGACACTGAAACAGATCAAAGTGAAACAGTGCAGTAAACGTGACAGAGTGGCTCACAATGCCCAGCCACGGTGACTCCAGACCCCAGCGTCTATCCAGAGGGCCTCTCGCAAGCCTCAGACACAACTACCGTCAGCTCTTCTCACTCATGGAAGCTCAGTATGTGAGGGAATGTTTCTAAGTTAAAGATGAGAAAAAGAGTCAAACAGCTTTACTACAATTATTTCTGACAGCAGTAAACATGTATGTGGCATGCACTGTTTACCAGGTGCGCGTGGGCACATATACAGACACGCATGCGCACACCGTCACTCCCCAACAACCCTGACTCAGCTGTTCTATAATCTTCCATGATAAGACACTGATGGAAAGGCACAGTGGGGCTGGGATGTCAGGGAAAGCCTCAAGTTCTGTGGGGCAGAGACCTGAATGACAAAAGTGGAACAGTCTAGAGTGTCGATGGCGAAACTTTTACAGGTCTGCGCCAAACTAGAAGCCAAAACCCACTTAATTGTCTCAAAGTGCCAAGCCTGCAATACTGAGGTTTTAGATTAGGAGAAACACTTAGCCATTAGCATTGTTTGTCTTAAAAGAAAAACACAATCATAGGCTGGCCACCATGGTCTGGCGGGAGGAGAGCACAGACATCGTACTCTTGCTCTGTGTGAGAAAAGGGAGCTGGCTGGCACAGATAAAGCACAGGGCATGCTGTCAAGAACCATGTAGGAATGAGTTTGTCTCTTTGATCCAGGGGAAAGGCTGCACAGCACCATGAGTGCCAGCAGAGGCAAAATGTATTCCAGATGTACTTGGAAGCCACTTAAAGGTTGTAAGCAGGCAAGAGACGTAAAGTGTATTGGAATTTCCAGTGTAGCAGCCTCCGGCCCCAACCTCTGTGTGGTGGGCACTGAGGACTGATCCCAGGGGCACTCACACCTGAGCCACTATTCCAGCACATGTCTCTTTTCATTTCCACACAGTGCCTTGCTACATTGCCCTGGCTAGGTCAAGTGCCTGCTTCTCCTGACTCAGCTTCTCGAGTAGCTCAGACTAGAGATGCGTGCGTGCCCCAGGGCCATGGGCGCCTACTGAACAGCTGCAGGGATGTGGCTCTACACTGAGATGTGCTGTAAGACACACACTAGTGTCTGAAGGCTTAGAGAAGGACAGAGGATGGGATTCTCTCTAGTAATTCTTAATCACATGTTAAAATCATAGTATTTTGCTATGTTGAGTTTAATAAAATATGATACCCAATTAATTTTACATATTTTCTTTTCCTTTTAAAATATAGCTACCATGCTGGGGCTATACTTTTACAGTCTAAGCGCCTGCCTAGCAAGCACAAGGACCTGGGTTCAATTCCTGGTACTGTAAGCTGTGCTGGCCTCGGGCCACAGAAACTGGGTGTGGCACCACACACCTATAATCCCAGCACTGGGGAGACTGAGATAGGAGGGTCACTATGAGTCTGAGCTGCATAGCGAGGCCCTATAACTAATTAAATAGATAAATGAATAAAACCAATAAAATATAGCTACTGTAAGTCCCTAGCTTATGAACAATCGAGCTGCAGATTTTCACAGGTGTACTGCCTAAGACTCACTTTGTCAGATTATGAACACATCTGACTTAGGAACATCGTCCCAGAATGGAACTCTTCTGTAAGCTGGGGACCCTACTATACTAAAATGCATTAAAGGGCATGTGTGGCTCCCCCAGGGGCTGCATCCCGCTTCCAAGTGAATGGTACCACCCCATGGCCCTGACTGAGGTTACCCCTTTCCCCTGTGCTTTTCCCAGTTTCCCAAACTCCCCTAAATCACCCTGATCTCACAGGAAGTGCTGTTGACTCAGGACTGTATTTCCAGGGAGGGTATTTTAGAAAATAAATATACAAGGGACTGACTGTGTCACAGGGTGAAATTTGTTATAGCTGGGCCAATATTCTCAATCAGAATTGTCTTGGAGAAGGTGGCAGCTCAGAGGGCCGCATCCTATGCGATCCACTTCCGTTTCTTTTTTTTTTTTTTATTTTAAGACAGGGCCTCACGATGCAGTTCAGACTGGCCTGGAACTCACTACGTAGCGCAGGTTGGCCTCAAACTTGCAGTAATTGTTCTGCCTCAGCCTCCTGAATGCTGGGATTACAGGCATGCGCCACCACACCCCACTCACTTGCGCTCAGAGACTACCGCGTGACAGGCAGTGTCATTGCACCTCCTTTAAATCTCACTACACAGTCAACTGTAAGAGTTTAGCATTAGCTATATCCTGTGCTGACACCAACCTGTACCCACAGTGCAAGGATTCCCGTTTGAAATATGTCAGAGTAACTTTACCTTACAAAAGAAAATGAACCCAATTCTTTCCATGAAAGAAAGTCCAAGAAGGTAAGGGACTACTCTAGACATTACTGCCTAGTCTACTTGGATTTCCAGTAAGGATATTACTTGTAAGATTATCTGGGGTTTTTCTAGACAGGCATTCCTACAGGTTAAAACCAGGGGCCCACCGTGGCTTTTAAATCCACACATTCTGCCAATGCCGATAAGCCTCAGGCTCCTTCACTGGCCTCCTACTGGGTTCTGCACACCCATTCTCACTGACCTCCCTCCCATTCTCCACCACTCCACAATCTTAAAGAGTGAATTTTAAAGTGGAAAATCAGATTGAGGCACTGCTCTGCGTCTGACCCCATTCTGCAAGTCTTCACGCCTGGAATGAAGGCACAGCCCAGGGTGGGCCCTGCCGCTCTCGGCTTTGTCACACAGTGGCCCCTAGTGGCCTTGGGTGGAGCGACAGTCTTGTGTCCCATGGGCCCTCCCAACACTCTTACCTTAGAAGTTGCACACAGGATGGCACAAGAAGCCCCTTCTGCCTGTACTTTCCTCTTTCTTCACCTCATCTAACTCCTAAGATGTTGCTTCCTTCAGACGACCTTTCATTTCCCCCTTCCAAACCCTAGACCAGTTGTGACTGCTTCGTGGGCGAGTCCCACGGGCTTTGCCTTTACTGATGGCACATCACTGCCCTCATCTCCGTGTCACTGTGCACGCATCCGTTTTCATCAGCATCTTTCCACGGGACAGCAGGCTCCACAAGCTTAGCGCCATACCTGCCTTATTTTCCTCGTACTAGGTGTACTCTAGCGCCTCCACCAGGCCAGGCCATTGTGCAATTTTCTTTAGGTGTTACCAAAGGGAGAACAGAGGACTACGTCCAATAAGAGCCACTCTTGGGGGGGGGGGGGTCTCCTACCTGCCCGCCATAGCTTTGTAGTAAGCAAAGATCTGGTCCGCCAGCTTGTAGACAAACTGATCAAAGCACAGGTTCACCTGGTGAGGAAGGAGGAAGAAGCAGTGTCAGGGCCGTCTGTCTGGTTTCGCTGCAGAAACGTGTGTGACGGAGAGGGCAATGGGCAAGATGGTGAGTAGCGTAGGCTGGAGCAACGGAACAGCTGTGAAGGCAAAATGGAAAGGCGAGCAGGCTGCAGCTCACGCAGTTGGCCACTTGCTCCTGGGTCCTCTGTCAGCAGGTGACACAGAGTCCTGGGCGTCGCGCAGCAGCAGCGGGGACAGCAGGCACAGCAGACAATATCCACAGTGCCCTGGGGCGACTCCTAGCAGTCTGCTGACCCAGGAGCAGCCGCACTGCCTGCCTTATCTGTCTCTGCTAATCTTTCTTTTCCTTTTATTTTACTTAGAAAATTCAGTCATGAAGACTCAGGAGAAATGTAAACGCTCTTTTCTTTAAACTTCTTGCTCTTAATGCATTTCAGCATCTCATCACAACTGAGGCGCAAGACAAGTTCATCGCAGACACAGGCAAAACCACAACTTTCAACTGCAGCTGGGGCAGGGAATATCCGAGGCAGAACTTTAGAGGGACAGGGCTCGGGCGGCAGCAGCACTATGCAAGGCTAGCTGCAAGAGAGGCACCTGTTCAGTGATTCACTTTTGATTCCTATTCAGTTCTCAGCTCTTTCAAGTCAACTGTTTTTGAGCTTTCCTTATCTTCTACTGGCTGCTCCTCCTATTACACAGAGAACAGAGCACAGGGCTACGTGTAGTGCTGGTTGCACACCCATGCAACTGAGGCCTCAGCCTGGACCTTGAGCTCCAAGGTTCCTGGAAGATTCCACACCAGGCCAAGAAGCTACAAGGCCACAGTGGATGTCCGCCCACCCAAGAGGCTCCCCTGCTGGAACCAGCTCTGAGAATGTTGCCAGACTTCTTGGGGCCCCTTCCAGGTCACACTGCCTCTTCTCTGGGTTTGTCTGAGGTTAGACTGTGGTGAAGGGTGTGAGCCCTGGGTCTTAGGGTTTGCGACCTATGTGGGGACAAAGCTTGGCTATGTATACACACACAGAACCTTTCATGGTACAGAACAGTTCACAGATCAGTAGAGGAAGGAAGCCAGCCTCAACCTGTGTTTGCTCACCTGTGTGTGCATCAATTTGTACAAGATTACTTTCGGTAACCATGGTGACTAGGAAGATCACTCTTCTGAATAAGTCAGTCCCTGACCTCTGCTTAACACTATCACTGTAGATTTGCAAAGTTCAGCCTCTTGGGAAAGGACTGCAGGAATAACAGCAGGGTGACACTTGCCTCGGCTTCAATCTCGTCATACAGGAACTGCTTCTTAAACTTGGTGAGAGCGTAGTAGGCGCTGTCGTTGTACAGATCCAAGGGGTAGAGGACGTACCTGAGGAGGAGAAACCAGGGCTAGCAGCGTGCTGCTGCTCTCCCTTAGGGAAGATTCACGTAGCCTGGGGACCACAGAAGCTTGGGGGAGAGGAGGGAGGAAGCCTCTGCTTTCCCTGACATCCTGGTTCCTCTGTATAGGAAGGACTCACTCTACATCTACCCAGGGAAAAAAATGTAAGGCCAAATATCAGTGAAGTCAAGGCCCGAAAGCATCAGCTCAAGACTGAAAGGAGTCAGGTGACAGCTAAGGACATCAGGTTCCTGATTTCCCGGAGATGGCTACTAGCCTGGCTGTGATGAGTCTGACAGGGCTGGGAGACTTCTGAGGCCAACGACTGTGTGGGACCTGGCCCTTGGCCCGAGTGCTCCCCTGGGTGGGCCTCATGGCCTCACAGCCTCACCGCAAGACCACTCATGCCTTCTTCTAGAAAGAATGGAGCTCAGTGGAAAACCATGCCTTGCACCCCCAGTAGCCTCTTTGTGCCCCTGTCTGGCCTCTTACTCCATCATGGAAGGCTCTTTGGTTTCCAGTATATGGTCGGTTAGAATCCAGGGCATGGACATTTCAATGGGAAACTGGATTCGCCGACCCATGGTTAACTCCAGGAAGAATTCTCGGAACCAGAGCTGGGAAAGGTCGCAACACTGCTGCAGGGCTTCTGAAAACAAAAAGAAAGGGCCTGGGGTTACCCCAGAGAGCGCTGCACTTCTTGGCTCCTGCTGGTGTTATTGCTGTTACTGCTTTGGGCATCACTGCCCTAGGACCATGGTGGGTGCAGCATTGGCAGATGCTGCCAGCTTGAGCTTGGGGCTGGCTTGGCATCTACCGGAAAGTGGCATTTGTCATACTTGACAGCGAGGACAGTGCATGGGCAGAGGAACAGCGACATTTTAGAGCGCTGGCTTCCCTGTCATTTCTACCACCCTCTTATAAAGCCATCCTGGAAATGTACCCCAAGCTAAACAGTATTCTCTTCATGCCAATAGTGTTGTACAGCATACTGGGACCTCGGCCCCTCACGGGGCATCTGGGTCCTTTACCACTCAGGCCTTGAAAGCCCTACCTAGGCCACTTTCTCATGAAGAACCATGTACTGTCTGTTAGAATCACTCTCACTAACATATTAAGAGTCTCTCCTCCCCAGGATACCACCCCTTTGCTCCCCAGTCCTGTTCAATCCTTTTTAGTATGGCACGCACCCCAGGCAGCAGAACAAGAGGAGAGAACGCAGAACTGGGGTGCATCCTGGGGGCCTCCTAGGCTAGGACAAGGTTACCAGGGAGCTTGTGGCCCTCTCCTGGCTCAATTAGCAGCAGAACTGTTGAGAGCTGTTGGGGGTGGGGGGTGGAGGGTCCCTCAGTGGCACAAGGCTCGCCCTGCCCTGCCCAATGCGACAGTGTGAATGCACTCCTGGCTTTGACTCCCCTTTCCTCAGAACTCAGTAACAAGTTACCACAAAAAGCGAGTTTTCAAAACCTGGCCTTCTCAAGCGCCACTAAAGGTGTTTTGTTTGCCTCCCCACTTGGTGGCCAATCCGCTCCGTCGGATTCACCATCAGTCTCTGTGATTTCTAACCTGGCAGCTTCAGCTGCTTCAAGGCTGAGCGCCCCCTGTGGCCTCCCGCCCAGGCCCTGCAGCTTACCACTGATGTTGAGCAGATGTGTGAAGAAGAAAGACTGCTTGTGGAAGTCCTCGATGGCCAGGACGATGGGGCCATCCAGACTGCTTCTCAGGGTCTTCTTAGAGCCACTTTTGTCTGCGATGAGTGACTCAAGCATGGTGCGAACCATGTACAGCTTGAAAAAGAAAGTGAGGTGAGGTTAGGGGCTGGCCCTCCATCCCGAGAGGAAACTGCTTTATGCTGTATTTTTTTTCTGCCCTCAAATGCATGGTCTTAAGGAAGCACCCATTTACATGGAGAAGCAAATTTGGAGCTGTGAACAGTTTTGTTTTCTTTCACAGCACTGGGGATCAAACCCAGGGCCTCATGCGTGCTAGGCAAGCACTTTACCACTGAGCCACATGCCCAGCTCTTGGAGACAGGCCATCCTGGGAAGGAGAGGCCCCACAACACTCCTGTATAGTTCAAGAAGGCTCAGGAAGAGGTTTCTGCCTGCCCTGCTCATTCAGGGGCCGAGGCATTGAGGAAGAACCTCATTCCATGCCAAGCTAAAGTCACTGCTGCTTTCTCAGACAGCCATGGTGGCCCCATGGGTGGAGCACTGGACCGGGACACAAAAGACCCAGGCTCAAGGCCAGGTACTGCCGCTGACTTGCTGTGTGACCTCAGGTGCCAAAGTCACCGCTCTGGGCATCAGTTGTCTTACCTAACGAGGGAGGGTCTGGGCTAATGCTGCCTATCCAGGCCCTTTCAGTTCTCACTCTGGGGAGCTGCTCACGGGTAAGCTCAGAACGAGGTAACTCCCCCCAACCACCTGAGGTTGCTGAGCCTCCGTGGTTTGAATCCATGGATGATGGTGCCCTCTGGTGGCCTGGGCTGCATGCACAGCCTGGCCAAGAAGCTGCGCGGAGCGTGGGTTATACAGGAGGCTGCTGGACAGTGACTCCTGTCACCCAGTGCCCTACATGCAAAGGGCGCCAGAGCAGTGGGGTGGTTCTGCCTGCTAATCTAGATCTTTCCACATCATCTGTCTGCATGTTCGAGCTGCGGGGAGCCTGGAGGAGCCAGGCTAGTCCGTGCCCAGGGCCTCCTGGAGAAAGGTACCCAGACCAACCCAGCCAGGCGGAGTGATACCAGGGATCGGCAGCCTCTTCGGCCCTGTGTGCCACCAGTGGGGTGAAACAAAGCCCTCGGGGACCACTGGCAGGCCTAAGACATAGGTAGGAGAGAAGGAAGAGGGAATGGGAGGGCAGGAGAGACAGGGAAGAGGGAGAGAGAGAAAGAGAGAGAGAGAGAGAAAAGCGAGAGGTATTGTATACGGCGGGAAAGCCATCGCAACTGCTGGGTCACCTCTGAGACGTCCAACCTCCCAACATCCGCGCTCCTCTCACTGCCTCTGGACCTGGCCTGGGGCCTCCCAGCACTGAGCAGCCTGGCAGCCACCACAGCCTGCAACTGCCACCCTGAGCAGGGCTCCCTTCATGGGGAGGGCAAGCGTAATGGGTTTAGTCTACCACCTGGGACCCTGGCTGCCACCATGTCTCACACACTTTCTAATGCCAGCTTCTGGTGTCCTAAAGAGTCCCCATGTCTCATCCGCCACAGATGCTGACTCAGTCTAGTTCTACCTACAGGAGAAAACCAATTCCGCCCAGAGGAGGGCAGCGATCTCCCGCCTACTGGAACAGAGCCCTGACGCAGGGGGCAGACCCTGGGAGGCGCTCCTGCCGTACCTGCTCTGAAGGCTGCAACAGAGCCCTGGGGTGGGAGTCAGGAGACCTGGGTGCTTGTCCCACCTCTGCCTGTGACTCACCTGGGACTTGGACAAGTCACTTCTGCTTTCTGGACCTCAGTTTCCCCACCTGGGAGTTGGGGGAGGGGACTGGGGCTAGTGTATCTCTCAGGGCTCTTCTGGTCCTGGATGCCTAGGATTAAGGATGCCTATGTCACCTCCATGCCTAGTGGCTCTGGGCTTCAGTCTGTGACCCTCTATTGTCACTATTACCCAGTGCAGGACCCTCTCCCTCTATGGCTCCGCACCATACACGGTGCCTCTGGTTACCGCATCTCTACTCCTATCTCAGCACCTGGAGGCCCTGCCCAGCCAGGGCGGTGACCCTCCATGCCGCACAGAATGGTGTGTAGAAGCATCCTTGGGACATCTTGCCACTAGCAGGGGACATGCAGGACATGAAGTCAAGGAAAGCTCTGATGATCCAGCAAAGATCTCGCTTTGCCCAGTCCCCGCCTGGCAGACATGGACACACACACAGGGAGGGGTCCACAGGGGTCAGACAAGCAAGCTCAGGGGCCTCCGAGTGCAGAGGCTCATGTGTGTGTAGTGTGTGTGGGATTCCCAGGCTGGGGCTTCTGGGACTGGGAGACCCTTCAACCTGAAATAAGATCATCTGCTTTTTTTAGTATAACAAAAAAGCAGACTGAAAACTATCCTTACATATGTGGCAAGAATTTAATTCCACTGCTCAGTTTATTTCCTTTTCCCCTTGTAATTTTCTTATCACTTTCCATAACTGACAGGCACCTTTTTAATGTCCAGAAATCCCATTTGGCAGCTCTCGAGTCTTTCTGACCATGAGACTTTCCCTGTGGGGGCAAGGGCACGCTACACTTGTTTTGGGAGATGCTGGAGTAAGAAAAGCAGTGTTTTAATAGTAACACAAGTTCATTTCCAAGTTCTTATTTTTTAGAGAAGCCAGGGTCAGAGAGCTCACGATGCCATCCAAGATCACACAGAACGTCGGAGGCAGAATGCGCAGATTTCCATGCTAGGGTGCCACTGCAGAGGGTGGGAGAGTTTATTAAAGACGGACAGGGTAGATGTATAAAGACTCCACCTAAACTCTTGCACTTCAGAATCTGACTTCATGGGGCTAGGAGATACTGGACTAGGTCGATGTGATACTCCCCCTACTGGTCAGATTAGACAACTGAGGCACAGAGAGATCGTGTAACATGCCCAAGGCCACACAGGTGTCTGGGACGAGAATCCAGGTCTCCTGAATCTTAGGCCAGTGGTCTTTCTTCCTATATCACGACAAGGTGTCAGAAGCCCAGAGCAGCTGTTCCACCCTGTGCCTCCCGACCACCAAGCCCCCATCCTGCTTCCCCGTGGTCCAGCCACGATGACTGTGAGTGGCCCTGCGAGCCAAAGCAGCTAGCCTGCACCTGAAGCTGCTTACCTGGGTGCTGGATGGCCCCACAGCACGCCGGGGCACCTTGATGTCAAAACCACCTTTGGGGTCCTTCTCCCCTCTCAAGCATGGGTCATTGGGGGGCTCCCGGCCCCCCTCCCAGTCACAGATGGTCTTCCGAATGGCCTGCAGGACGCTGTGGGGGGGAAGAGGGGAGACTAAGCTGGCTGTTGACCCGAAAGGAGGCTCTGCAAGTGTCCCAGGGCCCATGGCATCCCAGATCCCCTGCCTCAGAATTCCTGGGGTTCCTGTGACGTACACTCATTTCTGGTCCCTTCCCAGACACGCTGATTTAACAGTCAAGGTGCAGTCAGGAATCTGCATTTGCTTAACTATCCTGCATAATTCTGGTGCCCACTTCATTATTTTAAAGTTCAGGTCCAGGCCATACAAAGGGATAGGAGTTAAGGGAGACAGGAGGTGATTTTCCCCTTTGCAGTGTAGGAGAGTCTCATTAACCCAATTAAATACAGGCTTAAAGTTTTAATAGCTTATACTTGCTGCCACCTTACTCCATGCTGCCAAATACATAGATCTACATGTGGGATATCTCAGTGTTTCCCATGCCCATGGGGACCATGCCCATGGGGACCATGCCCACGGGGACCATGGCCATGAAGCAGGTATCATTCTCAATTCACAAATGAAGAACATAAAGGTTTGGAAAATAAATTTGACCATATTCCCAAAGGTATTTTTTTATTTTTCTGTATTTTAGGGAAGGGTCTACAGGGTGTTCAGGATTTTACTACTAGATTGGACTCAGAGTGATTCTCCTGTTTACAGCCTCCCAAGAGCTGGAATTATAGGTGTGCACCACCGCGCCCAGTCTCAATCACCATCTCAGTGCATCCAGGGGCAGGGCCAGCATGGCAGGCCTGGGATTGAACCTCCCGCCCCTGTGCCTGCTTGCTTGCAGGTGCTTTAATCCACTGAGCTACTTGACTGGCCCCCAAAAGCTATGAACAATGTGGTGAATATGACTTTAAACTCAAGAGACCAAGACTTCACTCATCTCAGATGTTCAGTCTCTTAAGAAGTCCTGTTAGAACTTGCTGGAAAGGTTTCATTACATTTGGAGGGTAACCAGGGAGCCAACTGAGCCAAGCATGTCCTCTCCAGCCCTGGCCTGGCCCCTTTCATTTCTGATCCTTCCCTGTGAAGTCCCACCTGATGAGGACGTTCTTCTTCTTGCGCACGGCCTGCCTCAGGGGCTCCCGCAGGGTCACCTGGGCGAAGTCCTGCAGGGCTGCGTAGATGGTGTTCCGGATGGCCTGGTTGAAGACGCTCTCCATCCGGCCCATGAGCACCTGCAGGCCCTTGATCATGGCAATCACCTGGCCAGACAGAGGTCCGGGGTCAGGCTTGCCGTGCCTGTGTACACCGGCCCGTCTACCACCCTTTACTACACTGCAGGACTGAGAGATGTGCAGGAGTGCAGGCCAAGGCCAGCATTGCCAGCGACAGCATGAACTGCAGGTGCGTGGGCAAGGTGCACACACCTGTAATCCAGGTGTACTAGCCTTGACAATGGCACCTGCATGATTTCATGATCATATGAAAACGAACTTAGGCCCTGCTCTACACTATGTAAAAATTTATCTCAAAATGGACCGAAGACTTAAAATATAAGAAGTAAAAACTAGAAAACTCTTAGAAGGAAATGTATGCATACATTCTTCTGACTTTGGGTTTCAACAGTTTTCAACCTGACAAAAGAAAAGCAAAATGCAGGGCCAGGGGGGAGATGGCTCACTAGAATGCTTGCTTCCCTAGTGGTGAGCGCCAGAGTCCGAGTTCAATCCCAAGTTCCTCCAAAAAAAGAAAAGCAAAATGGACTTCTGGACAAGAAAATTTAAAACTTCTGTTCTTTCAGAGATACCATCTAGACAGCAGAAAGACAAATTATGGATGGGAAGAAAACTTCAGCGACACAGGTACCTGAAATGGGGCTTCTATCTGGAATATATAAAAACCCTTACAATTTACCTCAATAATAAGACAAAACCAATCCACCACTGCATAATGGCACATTCCTGTAATCTCAGCACTCACAGGGCAAGACACAGAAAGATTAAAAATTTAAGCCTAGACGGGGCAATTTAGCCAATTTAGTCTATATTTAAAAAGAAGCCCCTTCCAACAAGATGGTAGAGAGGTGAACAGCAGAGAAACAGGCTCTCCACGATTTGGCATACAGATGCTGGGATATCGCAGTGTGAGGAAGAGGAGGAGGACGGAAGTGCAGCAGCAACAATCTGCTGCATGATTCATGATAAGATCTCTGAGGACCAAGTTCAGGGAAAATGAAGAAGAGGACGTTCACCTGGCGGCAAGCATTTGGGACAGAACAATCCTAACTGTTTTCCTTAAATTGTCTTAAGAGAGCAGAGGAGGAAAATCTTGTGTGCTTTAAAGTTTTAGGATAACTGCAATAAATATGTGACTCATCAGGATCTCGTGATTTAGAGGGCTTCTTGTACGCTGAGCTTTGTCAGTGATGGATGCTTTCTAAGCTTCTCAATAAATATGCTGCGCATGCTCAGTTCAGGGCTCAGATGAGGGACATGTGAGAACCTGTGGCCGATTTCACCCTGTTCTTCTTGCAGCTCTGATCATTCTACAACAAGAATCGGAAGCAAGAACTGAAGCCCAAGTGGAGAACAAAGAGAAAGACCTATTTCCCAAGGAGATGGCAGTGGGGAGTGTCAAGGAACCAGGGGCTGGGAAAAAGACGCAGTAACTTCTCACGCCCAATAAATTGAAGAGTTAGGATCTTACAACACACTCAAAATACCAAAGCCAGCAACACCTAGAGGACATCTCTGAGAAGTAGTCATTTCCTAAGGCTTGTCTAGATTAGCAATAAAGCTATCTGCCATACACAATCTACAAGCATTAACTTGGGAATTAAAATTAAAAATAAAAGAGTAAGAAGACACAGAAGTAAGATTGATACTAGACTCCCAGCTCACCAAGGGCAAACCCTGGGGGCTATTTGGTCGAATGATTTGAAAGCTACCTATGTAGATTCTCTGAAGTGGTAAGAGCAGAAGTAACAAAACAGATGAATGAGGTTATGGGGAAAAAAAAAATCAAGTCAGAAATAATCTCTCATGGTAACCATAATGAAAGACGTATTTAGAGACTCTAGAGAAGATACAGATTTTAAAAAGGACTTGCAAAAATGGAAGAAATCATAAACACCCAATATAAGAAAGCTCATATGGGGGGGGGATTAGAAAGACTGGAAAATGGGTCCGGGAGATGGCTTAGTGGAATAAGCGCTTCCCTGGCAAGTGCAAGGATCTGAGTTTAATCCCTGGTTCCGCCAAAAAAAAAAAAAAAAAGAAGAAGAAGAAAAAAACTCCTGAAGAAAGACTGGAGAAAAATAATGGAATGGAGACTGAAAAAACAATAAAAAAATCAGTGAATCAAAGAATTATTTTTTTTTAAAGATTAAATAAAATTGAGAAACCCTTAGCTTTAGCCACATGTATCATAAAAAGGAAGAACCTCATGCAACTAGGAATGAAAAGGGTAAAATCACAATACTCCCTGCAGAAAATTCAGAACATTATCAATAACTACTTCAAGACACTATATTCTAATAAGATGAAAGCACAGAAGAAATAGACAGATTCCTAGATACGTATGAATTACCGGAGCCAAATGAAGAACACAAAAATTCTAAATAAACCATTATTAGTGAATGAAATTAAAGGCATAATTAAAAGCCTACCACAAAGAAGAGCTCAGACCCTAATGGGTCACTGTGGAATGCCACAAGAGATTTAGAGAAGACCTAATTTCACTACTTCTCAAATTCTAAGGAAATGAAAAGAGAAGCAACATCCTGGAATTCATCCCTGGAAGCAAACGCTATCATGACAGCAAAACAAGAGGAGGATCCAACCCAAAGAGAACTGCAGGCCAATATCCCTAAGGAACACAGATACAAAAATCCTCAGTAAGATACTGGCAAACACAATGCAGTAAATCACCAAGATTATACACCATAACTAAGAAGAATTCATCCCAGATGTAGGGATGGTTCAACATGTACTAACCTACAAATACAATATATCATATTAAGAGATCCAAGGACAACCCATAGCATCTCCATAGGTACAGAAAAAGCATTTGGCAAAGTTCATGATAAAACCCTACAAAAATTGGAATAGATGGTCTTTACCTCAATCTGATAAAAAGTCACTCTATGACAATTTAACAGCCAACATTATACTAAATGACAAAAACTAAAAACTTTTAAATCAGGAATAATGGGCCAGCTAAATAGCTCAGTGTATTAAAGCACCTGCAAACAGGCACAGGGGCTTGGGTTCAGTTCCTGGACAGCCATGCCAGCCATGCCAGCCCTGCCCCTGGGGCACACTGAGACAGCAATTGAGACTGGGCATGGTGGTGCATGCCTAGAATCCCAGCTCTTGGGCGGCTGTAAAGAGGAGGATCATTACAAGACTGATCTATTAGTGAGGCCCTCAACACCCTGTAGCCCCTTCCCTAAAATACTCAATAAATAAATAAATAAATAAATAAATAAATAAATAAATAAATAAATAACATCAGGAATAAGACAAGGATATCCACTATCACTAATCTTACTCAACATAGTTCTGGCAACATTAGCCAGAGCAATTAGATGAGAGAAAGAAGTACAAGGAATAATGACGGTTTAGGAAGAAATAACTTTCCATTATTTGTAGATACTCTACATAGAAAACCCCAAAAGCTCTACTGAAAACTTTTAGATTTAATAACCAAATTCAGTAGTGTTATGCATTATGCCTGGAGGTTTGCCAGAGCCTCATGCTATGATAAGCAGCAGGCTTTTCCGAGGTGGTGTAATCAAGTGCTTGCGATTGGTTCATGGAACAATGCTGAAATTATGGGTGTGAGTGCTACGCTCAGTCTAGGGCAGGTCGGCTGCATGTAATGTAAGGGACAAACTCTCTCTCTCTCTCTCTCTCTGTGGGTGTGTCTCAATCTCTGTCTCTGTTTCTCTCTCTCTGTCTCTCTCATTGCGTTTGCTATTTTCTGTCACTATGAACTATTGCCCCTCTTCCATGTGCTATTCTGCCTCAGAGCCAGCTAATTACAGACTGAAAAATTTATATGCTGTGAGCTCAATAAACATCTTGCCCTCTAACTCTGGGTTTTGGGTAGTCTGTAGGAGGTGGCAGACAAAAGTAACTAAGACAGGGCTAGGAAGATCACTCAGTGGCATCAGTGCCTGCCTCGTGAGCGCAAGGTCCTGCGTTCAATCTCTAGTGCCAAAAAAAGTAAGCCAAATAACAGCTGGATGTAAGGTCAACACTCAAAAATCAATACCTTACCTCATTTTAAATTCATGACTGTGAACCTCAAGTAGATCTTTAATACTGCCAAGCAATCATACTAGCTTATTCTTTCCCTCTCTCCAAATGATTATTTTATACTTTGTTCTCTCTGAAAATTCCCTATCATTCCTACTTCCTTTTTTGAATGAGGAAAATAAGGCATTCGGAGGAGAATACCTACAAACTCTGTACTTGATTGGATTTACACACAGGCCCAGACAAGACACGCTGTGCTCCCATCTATCACCACATCCAAAGCACTTCCATGATGTGCACGTATCTTGGTGACTGGTTTAGAGCTGTTATGTGTATTTCTTCTTCTCTGACCTTAATGCACTGTCTATTCCACATATGTGACTTTTAAAATATTTAGTAACAGAAACATTTATTATCACAAAGCACAACATTATATAATTCCATTTATAAGACGCATTGTATAATTCAATTTATAAGAAATACATCAAATGAGCAAATCTGTAGTGACAGAAAGTAGATCAGCAGTTGCCTGGGGGTGCTGCTGGGAGAAGCAGCTAAGCAGTGTATGGCTTCTTTTAGCATTGAAGAAGAATTTTGTTATCAGTTGTGCTTGCACAACTTTATGACTATACTAAAAGTTATTAAATTGCATACTTCGAACAGATGGACTGTTTGATATGTCAATTATATCTCAATAAAGCTGCTTTTAAAAAGAAAAAAAATCAATAGCATTCTGGTGCACAAATTACATGCTGACTGAAAGAGAAATTAAAGAAATGCTTCTCTCAATAGCATCCAAAAATGAATCAATCTAACAAAGAAAGTAAAAGATCTTTACATCGAAAACTATAGTACTTCGAAAAAAAAGATTGAAGAATATTAGAAAATACAAACATATCCCTTGTTCTTAGAAAAAACAAATATAGTGAAAATGGCCACATTTTCAAATTTGTTATACAGATTTAATGCAATCCCAATTAAATTAGAATAGCAAATTGCACAGATTTAGAGAAAACAATCCCACAATTCATTTGGGACCAGAAGAGATCTAGAATGGCAAAGGCAATTGTGTGCAACAAAAGTAAGGAAAAGGGGCCGGGGAGATGGCTCAGTGGAATAAGTGCTTCCCTGGCAAGCGCAAGGGCCTGAGTTCAATCCCTGATTCCGCAAAAAAAAAAAAAAAAAAAAAAAAAAAAAAAAAAAAAAAAAAAAAAAAAAAAAAAAAAAAAAAAAAAAAAAAAAAAAAAAAAAAAAGACTGATCAAAAGCAAGGAGACATCACAGTCCATGGATTCAAAGTATACTACAAAGTTACTGAGGTACAATCAGCATGGTATTGGCAAACCAAGACAGGATGATCAATGTAACAGATTAGAAGATGCAGAAACAACTCCAAACATACTCAGCCACCTTATTTTTTGACAAAGGAGACAAACACCTTCACTGGAAGAATGATAGTCTTTTTAATAAACAGTGCTAAAAAAAACTGGCTTTCCATATGCCAAGGATTAAAACTAGAGCCATAACTTTCACCATACACTAAACTAAATTTGAAATGGATCAAAGTTCTAAATACGAAAATCTGCTGGAAGAAAGAATAAGTAGAATTTTTGAAGACACTGGTGCAGGCAAAGACTTCATGAACAGAAGCCCCATCACACAGGAACTATCACAATCAACAGCTGGGATTTCATCTTATTAAAAAGCATTTGTACAGTAAAAGAAACCATCAACAGAGTAAAGAGGCAACCCACAGTGCTTAAAAAATTTTCTGCCAACTGTTCCTCAAGGAACTAATATCAGAATAAAGTCAGACCTTCCAAATTTAAAGACCCAGTTCAAATATAGCCTTCAGAGATGAACAGATATTTCTTAGATGAAGTAGAAATTTCAAATAAAGTAGGAACAGCAAACAAACATATGAAAAACTGTTCAAAATCATTCGTTATCTGAAAAACGCAAGCAAAGATTGAAGCAGTGCTGCAACTCCATCTTGCCCCAGAAAGAAAGACTGTTATCAAGAAATTGACCGAAAACAAATGTTGTGGGGCTGTGGAGAAAAAGGAACGCTTCTCCACTATTGGAGGGAGTGTAGATTGGTGCAATCACCATGGAAATCCGTGTGGAGATTCCTCAAAAAACCAGGGCTAGAAGTTCCATTTAATCCAGCTAGTCCCCTTCTAAGTATCTTCCTGGAAGAATTAAAAGCATTCCACCACAGTGATGTTTGCACACCCATGTTTATAGCAGCACAGTTTTTATTAGCTTGATCCTGGAAGTAGCCCAAATGTCCATCAAGTGATGAATGGATAAAGAAGATGTGGTTAGGAGTCAGAGAGATGGCTCAGTGGAATAAGTGCTTCCCTGGCAAGCGCAAGGGCTTGAGTTCAATCGCCGGTTCCGCAAAAAAAAAAAAAAAAAAAGATGTGAAGATGTGGTTGCTTTCTACAATGGAGTCCACTGCTCTGCCATAAGGAAGGTTAAGCTTGAGACATTTCAAGCTTGGTGGATACACCCCAAGACCATAATCTTAAGTGAAATAAATTTGACACGTGTAAATACTGCTGCTTCTCTGCTGTTAGAACCAAAAATGTAAGGAAGGAACAAAATGTATGACAAATACTGGGAAATGGGAGGAAAGTATCCACATGAATAGAAGAACAAGTTTCTACACAGCCTAGTAATTACTCTCCTAGGTACACACCCAAAAGAGATGAAAACATCTACCTACATAGAAACTCGTATATGAATGTCCGTAATGGCATTGGTCATGATCACCAAAAACTGCACACAGCTCAGTGTTCATTTAACTGGTGAACACGTAAACAACTATGGAATATCGACATAATAGAGTATTGCTCAACTCTAAAGGAACACTGACATGTGCTACAGCACAGACCAACTATGAAAACAACAGAAATCAAGAAGCCAATCATAGGGCTAGGGAGATGGCTCAGTGGAATAAGCGTTTCCCTGGCAAGTGCAAGGGCCTGAGTTCAATCCCTGGTTCTGCAAAAAAAAAAAAAAAAAAAAAAAAAAAAAAAAAAAACTGGTAAAGAAGCCAATCATAAAGGGCTACAGATTGTACAAATCCACTTATATAGTCTCCAAAACAAGAATATGCACAGGGACAGAATTAGATTAATGTGAGGTTGAGTGTGTGGGGGGGTGACTGCTAATGGGTACATGTTTCTTCCAGATACGACAAAAATATACTAAAATTGGACAATAGTAACGGTCATACAATTTTGAGAATAGGCTACAAATGATTGAACTCTATAATTTAAAGGGATCGATTTTGTAATATGTGACTTCAGTTTCACTAACACTGTCATTTAAAAAATTCTATAGATTAAAATAACAGAGTTAGGGGATGGGCTAGAATTTAATCATTCATTCATTACCAGCTCTAGAGGCCAGAAGACAAGAAAGGAACAAAATGTTTGGAAAAATATTTACACATTAGATAGCTTTACATAGATTCTCTATGTCTTGCCAACTATAAGTGAGATGGAATAAAAACATCTGCAGACATTTACATTCTCTATTTTTTTTTTCGTAGCTGTAACCCTTTCTTAAAAGCTTTGGAGGACATACTTCAGAGGGAGAAAGAGGTAGAGGGAGATCCACCAAGAGGAATTAACATAATTGGCGAGATGAAGAGGAAGAGGAGAGTCTAGTTAGGACCAGTAGCCACCAGACAGCAGGGCTAAGGGCAAATCCACAGAAAGGTGAGGGCTTCAGAAGGAGAAGTTCCAAGGAAAACACAATAATCAAATATATTGGTTATATGGATGTCTTTGTAAGGTATTTTATACTCTGTTGGTTATACTTGGGGATTCCTTTTTAGTAAGTTCATGGAAAACAAAAACATGAGGCACTGGTAGTTGGGTTTAGTGACCCACAGTTGCCATCCCAGCACTCTGGCAGACTGAAGCAAGAGGACTATGCCTGTGATCCCAGCCAGGAAGCACAGTGATTGAGACTGTCTCAAAATAAACATATAAATAGGCTGGAGATGGAGCTCAGTGTGAAAGCTCTGGGTTCCTTTCCAATGTACAAACACACACACACACACACACACACACAGAGTGGGAACTTTAGGAACAACTAAAATTGCACAAGGGTATAACAGCATTCAAAATGGGCCACGTGTCTCATCCCTGAATACTGTGCTGGGTCTCATAATTTAAGGGAATTACTGATTTTTATCAAAAAGTATGAAACTATGGGAAGATGGAACTGAGCATATGGGGTGGTAGGTGAGGAGAAGCAAATCCTTATGTCCCAAGGTAGGAAATAAACAGAAAATGTTATCAATTGAAAAATGAAAATCCTGCCTCCCAGGCCCACGACTCAGTGCGATGGAGCTGACTATGGGAAAATACAAATGAACAGAATGAGAGACTTGCTTCCTGTTTGGGCAGCCGAGGGGAAGTGGCACGTGCAGGCTGCTGTTCTGCTTTGTTGTATAACTATTTTTTTTTTTTCTCTTAAAAGATTTTAGTATGATCTACTAATAAACTAAACGTGGCAAAAACCTTCATTTCCGCACAGCAAATGAAGGTCTAGAAGGACAGGCAGCAGAATGTCCCGCTGCCAGGGTCTGGATGCTGCTTGGAGGCTGTGGAAGACAGGAAGGGGGATTCTGAAGGAGTCGTCCCTAAACTGCCTAGAGCACAACCGTGTCTTTCTATTGAAGAAAGACACACGGACAGCTTTATGTAGCTGCGTGTATCCCTGCCTCTTAGCTCAGATCCTTATTGCAGATAGGCTTGTGGAAGGCTTTCTCCCTCCTGATGCAGACTGGGAGACTTCTTTCCAGATTTTCTGCTGGCCAAGGAAGAGGTGAGTGGTCAGGGGGCCACATAGGGCAATGGCACCTGCAAGACAAGCCTTCCCCTGACAAAAATTAAACCTCTGAACTGCAGACTCCAAAAGTATACTCTGCAGACCTATACCCTAATGAACCTCTCCAACCTATTAAGTACTACGATTGTTTAAGCAATCGAGCTCCTCTCCAGCCATTATCTTATTGGACAGCTATGGTTTGATTCTCCACAATAACTCTGGGATGCGAGAGAGGTAAGGCTCGCACCATTTTAGACATAGGGAAGCTGAAACTTGGGCAGATGCGGCCTTCGAGCCTTGGGCTAGGATACAGAACTCTGGCTTGCCAATCAGTCTGTGTCGGACTTCGAACTCTAAGGACAGAGGCAGCCCCACTCACAACCTAGTATGAAAAGTTTTCCTCCCTGCAGAAGTGCCATTGCAAAACCAAAGAAATAGAGCTCATAAAGCAGGATATAAGCGTCTTCCATAATCAAGTAAGCAGAGTGGTTACAAAGCAGGACATAGAAGAGTTTTCCCTCTGGAAATGACCATCGCGGGCTTGGCATATGTAACTATGCATGCCTTTATGTTCTGATCAACTATACAAAAGGATAAAGTTAAAACTTGAAAACTAAGAAAAAGAATTAGTATAAGCAGATTATTGCACATGGTGTTCTCTCCCTTTAAAAAATTGAACAACCTACTGTGTGTAGCTTTGTACATAGGGGCATCTTTTGAGTGGCTGCACAGAACTTACTGTAACTAAGTTTAAATTTACTCACCTGGTCCCAGGTGCAAAGACATGTGAGCTATATCACCTTCCTGGTACTATAAACAGCGCTGTGATAAACATCTACAATCTCATATCTGACCATCGTTTTCCTTCCCTGGGCTATATTCCCAAAATGACAATGTCTAAGCCAAAGGGTATAAATATTAAAACTGAACACAAATGATCACGTTGCCTGCAGAACGCCCATTCGATGCAGGCTGGCCGCCAACCATTCCCGGGCATGTCTGCCTCCCAGACTTCTACCTGCAGCAGGTATCTCCCAGCTTTCAAATCTTTCTCTCCTGACTGCTGACAACCGCCTCTGGTTTTCGTTGCAGTCTGCAGTTCTCTGATCACTTGTGTCTGGGTATTTTTGCTATGTCCTTTAGCCACATGCTATTTATTTGTCTCTTTTGATCTTTTCCTGTAGTGAAGCAAACGTTTTCCTTTGGCATTCTGAGGAACCCACCAGTTGTAATCAGTTTGGAATAAGACGTCTGGTCAGGGATTAACTTGGGGGGCAGAAGAAGACAGGCAAAGGCATGCGCATAACGATAACCAAAACTGAGGCACAGCTGGACCCCTTTTTCAAAACCACGGTAAGCTGTAGTCTTGGGTCGGATGGGAGACAAGGGGAGAAAGACAGCACCCACCTCCACAAAGGCAAACTTCTCCTCACTGGTGTAGTTGTAGCGTGTGGCTCGTTCATACTCCTCCGCCGTGCCTGGGCAGTCCTTGTTGCAGAACTTGTCTGTGGGGTGTACCAGCTTCCAGGAGTACTGGGAAGGGGGAACAGTCCAAATGCCCATCAGCTGGTGTGGGCAAGCAGGGTGCCAGGAGTCTGTGCAGCAGTGGAGTGCTCAGGCAGGCAGAGGGAAAGGGGTGTATTTGGGTTCTGGCAAAGAATAGCCTTCAACACAGGAGAAACAAGGCAGATACATGCAGAAGTGTGTGTGCCTAAGAATCTGCCTACATGGCGTCTCCAGAAGGGAGAAGGCTACAAAGACAGAAAGCAGGCTGCGTGGGGCTGCAGGCATGACGGGTGATAGGGGCAGTTTCTTTTGGAAATGATCAAAGTACTCTAAACTGAAACATGGTTGTACAGCTCTGCGATACTTTTACATAGTGTGATATGTGAGTCCTGCCTCTGTGGAGCTGTCAAAAGGAGTGCTGGGGAGAGGTAGAGGAGACAGACTCTTAGCAAACGGGTCAGTGTGAGGCCTGGGGCCAGAGGACACTTACCACCTCCATGACATGGGCACTCCACTTGGACAGGAGCTGCAGGCCCCGCAGCGCCAAGTCGAACAGTTCGCGGTACTCCTCATCGGACTTCTGGCTATCCAGCCCAGATCCAGTCACCACCTGGGGGACACAGAGCGTCATGCTCTCCGCCCACGTGCCTCCACTAAGTTAAATCAGTGAGTCCTCAGTGAGTCCCCTGAGGACTCTACACGGGGGAGCAATCATTACTTCCCCTTACCAGGTGAACTGGCCTCAGGCAGCGTCTTGCCAAAAGCCATGTGGCTTGTCAACAGCTGAGGGTCACAGATTCGGAGGTGTAGCGCCACAGTCCCACTCTTCTAACCACCCATGCCTGGGAATCCAGGCTTTCTAGCTCTTCTGACTGCATTCACAGCAGGAGCACGGTGCAGACCACACCGAGACTGAAGAATGTACCCTTGCACTGAGATACTAAATAAATGCATGCAAGGGACAGTGTCTTTCACTCAACAATCTGTTTCTGTGTGTGGTTTTGGAAGTTGAACCCAGAGCCATCACTCTATCATGTAGTTTTATCTGCAGCCCATTTTACTTCTTATTTGGAGACAGACTCTTGCTACGCTGAGCAAGTTGGCCTTGAATGTGTAATCCACTGGCCTCAGCCTCCCGGGTAGCTGGAATCGGGTACACCCAGGCACCTGGTGGGATTCCCTTGGATTTTCTATTCTACTTCATATGCAAATCATCAATCACTGCATTGATTTCATAACTTCCTTTGTCATGACTCCACCAAGCTCTGGTTCAGACCAACCTCTGTCTGTCTGTGCAGAAACATTCCACAAAAAACATCTGCGTGTGCACAGACAAGCTACACTAGCTACGTATCCACGCATGCATGTCCAGTCCTGGTGACTGGCAGATCTGGCATCTGTGAACTCATCTGCTTGCCAGAACCAACACTGATTTCTCAGTCACTTGGACCCACGTGCATGTTTCCAGCTGAGGCGGGACAAAAAGCCTCTCGGCCTTCTGTGTTAGCTCTCACACTGTAAACAAAAGTCCTTTTCATGGTCTACTCAGTGCCACACTGGCCACAGTGCTGTGCTGCTCACTGATGACATCGCAAGTGGAAACGACCCCCTCAGCACATGGCTGGGGCACTATCTGTAGGAAACATCCAGAATAGAGAGACCTATAGAGGTAGGGCAGATTGCTCGGGGCAGAGGAAGGGAGGTGGCCCTGTCTGCAGTGGAGCTGTCACATCTCCTGGAAACAAACATACGCTTCGGCCAAGATGAGGTCAAGAGTCAGCACTAATGCCACAGGTTTTGGATTAATGTGAACAAATCCACAATATGCAGTATATCCTCTAAGGTCTCTTTACATAGAAGCACATTTTTAAATAAAAAGTCCGCACTTATTCCAGACTCATTTTTCTTTTGAACTTTGGTTTGGGGAAGATGTAACACATGAAGTAGTTCAGTCTGTCCGTGGGGTGGCCAGGGTGATAGTCACACAGCTGCCTGTGCAAAGGAGGAAGCTTTAGAAGCAGATGCTTGGAAACTTCTTTTGAAGAATGTCTTTTTTGAGCCCTAAAAGTTAAGTCACTTTTTAGAGATAAAAAAATTGTGGACACCTTCAAAATACTTTATTTTAAATGTATCTGTTAAGCTTTACAAACTTAAGGTGTGGTTTTTGTGCTAAAATTATTGAAGTTTTAAGTATTCCCTTGATCGGTGAAGGAAACCCTGATTTCTGACCGACATCAACTGTACAGTTTGCTGCTTATGGTATTACCACATCCATACTAAGCAACAGCATAGTATTGGCATCCTTAGATGGCACATGTGCGGGGAAAGTAGTTTCCTATCAAATAAGTTAATTTCTTTGAAAGAAAATACATACAAGCACATATAGGATAAAACTATGTCTTTTTTTGGCTGATGAAAATATTGTGCCGAAAGGCCCACAACTCTGCATTTCCCTCGGAGACAGTTAAAGATGCGCTAATTCAGAGCTCAGAACCGTGCTGCAGAATCATGTACTGCAGTACTGAGGATGGGCTGCATCTCACAGGCATAGAGTGGGCGCAGTTGGCCCTCTGGGAATCAGTGGGGTCACAGAATGACGGGCAGGAAATATTCAGAGAGAAACACTGCGCCTACACGGAGTATGGGCAGTCCTCTCGCTGCCAAATTCCCGATGTAACACTCAAACACCACCTCTGGCCAGACATACTCCTAGACCACAGGAAAATTTCCCTAGGAACGAAGGTGCATCAGTACTCAAGGACAGTGGTTCCTCAGGCTCCACTGGGTGGACCGGCACAACCGTTAGGAAGGCTTGATCTCTTCATGGGAGCCGCTAGTGTAATGGTCACACTGCTTGCGTCTGTTAAGACTGTGCTCACTTCAAACACAGTGCTCTGTGTGTCGTGGTTTATGTCTAGGTGTCCCCCTAAAGCCTCATGTCATCATGGGGCAGACTTCTAGAACTTGTGATGAATTCATGATCCAGTGCTGGGATTATGGGTGTGCTACACCCGCCCTGGGTGCACAGCCTGGACGCAGTACAAGGACCAGAGAGGCTTGCTCTCTGCCACGGCCGCTGCTCTGCCCTTCTCACCCTTGCTGTTTCGCTGTCATCTGCCACCATGCGCAGCTGCCCTGTGCCACGTGCCACTCTGCCATGGAGCCAAGTGAGCACGGACTGCAAACTCCACCAACTGTGAGTTACATATACCTTTCCTTCCTACATTTTGGGTGTCGGATATTTTGTCCCAGCAATAAGAAAAAATATCACGATCATGATATTTCCGAACGATCACTATCATTGCTGGCCATGCAGTAGAAGAAGAGAATAAGAGGTGTGTAGGGCAGGACAGAGCTGTCCAGAGCAAAGGAGCCCAGGGGCCAATGTGTATCCACCAGGGCACACATACATTAAAGGTGAGCTATAGGATGAGAGAGGATGCATGTCCCAAATATTAATCATGACTGTTCTGGGACAGTAGAATTCTATATGAGATTGTCCCTCCTTTTGCGATCTGTTTTTTCCTGAGGTGTGGGCACTGGCCCTATATCCATGTTCCAAAAAGAAAAATGCAATCAAACATTACTATTGAGACTGCAGGCGAGGACAGTAGCCCCTTTTCTGACACTGACCCTAATCGCATCTGTAATTTTTTTTTTTTTTTTTTTTTTTTTTTTTTTTACCACAATCACTCATTCCTGTGCAATTTAGAAATAAGACAGTTGAGAACTAGCTCTGTTGTCATTAACAGTGGAGGTGGACTGGGTCCCACACAGGCTGAATTAATTCCTAAGCCCTTAGGATCTACCAGGCACAGTGTCTGATCCATGTACCACATTACTTTGTTTTCTTAATAACATTTCAGGATAGATAATCCCATTTTACTTTTGATTGATACACGGATTATACATACTTATGGGGCATGATATAATTTTGCAATCCACCCATACGGTGTCTGATGGGCACCTCAGGGCAACCAGCACACCTAACTCCTCAGATACTGATCATTTCTTTGTGTCTAGAATTATCCAAAAGTTGACTAGCTGCTCTGAAATACCTGCTAACTGCCATCAGCCAGTTACTTCACTACACAATGGAACACTGAAGGCTTTTCCTCCTGTCCAATCCATCAACCGCTGGGTCTCCACTACCCTGGCCCCAACCCCTTCCCAGGCACTGTGCAGATGAAGAAACTGAGGCACAAAGATGCTGAGTCATCTGCAAAGGACAGTGGCAGAGCCAGAATCAGTAAGGCCAGGTGAGACACACGCAGAGCGTCGCTTACGCTCCTTGTCCAGAAGGTGAACCTCACGAAGCTAACATGTTCTGTCTGGATCTGAAGCCCACACGCATGGCAAGACTGCCCTCTGCCACAGACTGTGTTCCCTCCCCGTCACTCGCCATTATCCCTGTGCTTCTGTCCTTCACAGATGTCCTTGCCCCTCCTGACCTGGGTGCACCTGGGCCGCTCACCTCACTGTTGCTGTAGCGAGCCAGCTCAGAGATGAAGCGGATGTGGTCGTCCCGGATCTGTACCATCTGCTCACAGATGTTGTACTGGGGGCTGATGCTGCTCTGCGTGCATGTCCACCTGCAGAGACAGTTGCACAGTCAGGGGGTCCCGGCCCCAGCGCCCAGCTGGACGAGGTTCCTTCTGCTCACTAGTTGTTCCTGGTCCTCAGCCAATACAGCCGGCTCCCCTGGGTGGATCCAAAGCGTATTTCTGCCACCTCGGCACCGGAGCCTGCTGAGCACAGCGCTGTGGGACCCCGTCGAGTGCAACAGTCCTTCCTCATCCTCGGGCTCACAGCTCTGCCGAGATCTGATCCCAGGGCTCTCTCATACCTGTTTCAGTACTTACCAGCTACAGTGGAGGGCTGAGGATGGGGATCACAGCCTCTCTAGGAATGCAAAGGGCTGCAGTCCCAGCTAAGAAAACAATCAGGGTGGGCAACCTGCCCCCACCTGGCTACACACCCTATGCATCAGTGCTCATGGGGGGGGGGGGGCTCCAGAGAGCCTTCAGGCCCAGATGGGAAGACAAGGTGGGCTTGTGTCCCTTTTCCAGTGGTGACCTGGTGTCAAGGATGCACCCCGTGATGAGAAGGCATCTCGCTTTACCCGGCCTCACTCCTCTCCCTATTTCCTTCCTCTTTCCTCTCACCCTTCTCCTCAACCCTTTTCTATAAGATATCATTAGGAAAACCACCCTGAATGGATAAGGAAATGAATGAAAATCCTCCCTTCCCTTGCCCTCTGCCACTCCCTGGTACTGATGACCTGGAAAGACAGCCAAGGCTAAGCCCTGAACAAGCAGAAAGAAGCTGCGGAGAGCTGGGTGAATGACGGACACTCATAATCCTGGGTACATAGGACGCTGAGGCAGGAGGATTCCGAGTGTGAGGACGGCCTGGGCAACGTAGCAAGACCATCTCAAAAATAAGTGACTAGGGATAGAGGTGTAGCCCAGTGCCCACACTCTGGGTTGAACTGTCATGTAAAACAAAACAAAACAAGCTGGGTGTGGCAGTGCATACCTTTAACACATGCACTCCAGAGACTGAGGCAGGAGGACAGTCGTGGGTTCAACACCTGCAAGGCCAGCCTGAAGTAAATAGCAAGACCCTGTCTCAAGAAAAAAAAAAAGACAAAACCAAAACAAGGGGCCGGGACGATAGCTCAGTAGAATAAGCACTTGCTTTGCAAGCACAAGGCCTGAATTCAATCCCTGGAACTGCAAAAAAATAACAATAAAAAAGCAGAGCCTGAAGCAGTTTTCATACAGAGGCTCAGAATGGCGACAGCCTTCCTCATGCTGAGACTTTGCTCTTCCAATGGTCCTTACTTTGAACCATTTCTGGGGTGACAAGGGACACTTCCTTGGAGATCAAGCAGGTGTGGTTTAAGGACACGCTGATGGTTTGCTTTCTTCTGTATTTTGGATACTGGAGATTGAACCCAGAGCCCTATACATCCTAACCAAACGCTTTAGCTTTACCATGGAGCCCCGTCCCTGGCCCTTTCACAGTTGTGAGACAGGGTTTTGTTAGGTTGTCCAGGCTGGGCTTGAACTTGTGATCTAGCACGCTGGATTAGAAAGTGACCTAGGGGAGGCTGTCAACCCCTGCACCATTAGAGCCATCCAAGCTGTTCACCTAACCATGTGCTTACTGCCTCTCACAAACCCTGAGCAGCGAATCGGGGTGATAGAGGACACCACCGTCTCTCTGCACCTGACCAGCAGGAGGAGAAGGGCTCCTGTTGTCCCACTGAAGGGACATGAAGGTTACTGCCAAGTCCGACAAGGGACGAGGTGAGACTCTGAGCCTTTTTGAACCAAGCGTCAAAGAGCGGATACAAAAGGGCTCAGAGCACTCTCTGCGACTCCCCTCCAGTGCTGGTGGTGCTGACCGTTGTGGCAGCGGCAGTGTCACTGTGCAGGGAGCCTGCTGGCCCAGGGCTCTGGGGAGGGGGGAGGGGCTGAAGTGGCCCCTCGGCCCCCTGCCCAGGCTGGGCGTCTTGCGGGAGCCAAGAGACATTACGGCAGGCACTCACTTGGACTTGTTCTCTTCATAGTGAGCACTGGTCTTAATGTATCTGGCCAGTTCTATCTGCATGTCGCCGAAAAGAGGCACCACCTGCAGCTGCTGTAAAGGAAGCAAACAGCGTGTGAGACGCAGGCCATGGAGGGTTGGGTGGCCGCCTTCACCGACAGGCCCCCGTGTGTACCTGGGACCGGTATCTCATCTGCACTTAGCCCCAGCCAGCATACAGGGTCTCCTCTGCCTCCAGCCAACTCCATGTTCTGAGAGACTGAGCCCAGAGAGGAGAAGTAATTTGCCAGAGGTCACACAGTCACGTAAGCAAATGAAGGCAGCAGAACCCACAGCCGTCCTCTCTGGGCAGGGTCTTTTGTGCTCTAACTTTCCCCAGTTCAGAAATGCTTGCTGCTCCAAACCGTGCTCCAAGCCCAGGTGTCCACGCACAGCTGCTGGCTATGGCCTCTGAGAAGGTGTCACTGCCATGGCAGTGACTGAGATGGTGTACCTGAGGCCAGAGAGCAGGAACTCCAACCAAAGACCAGGGCAAATGTGGGGGGCGGCAGCAGCTCCTGCACTAGACACCACGCCGAGGACTTTCAAACCGTCTTGAGCCACACAGTGGCCTGTGACATCAGGGCCATTGACACTCACATTTTAAAAACAATGAAACTGGTGCGAAGGAGACTCCATGACTTCAGTGTTGGGCCAGCTGGAGCGCAAGAGCCGGGATTCTACCCCAAGGCTCTGACACACTAATCCCTCTGAATCCTCATGGGTGGGACACAAAGAGGATGCTTTGAGCATTTATGACTTTTCAGTCTGGGGAACTCGGTTCTGATCAGATTCCTCCTGTACTCAAAGCCAGCTGCTTTCTATGGTGCACAGCTGACCTGCCCTGGCCTATCAGTGGAGAGAACACCTTCTGCCACCCTGCCAGCCTCATTCATGCTGAACAGGGTAGATCTAGCAGTGGTGACGAACCTCAGGCAGGCGTGCCACGGCAGGCCATTTGGACTGCTGAAAGCTCTAAGAGGCTTGCCACCACTGCTTTAAGATGAGCACTGCTTTCATTTGCCATAGCTCCAGAGAAAATTTTAAATTTCCTATTCAAAGAGTCCAGACCAAGCCATGAGAAGCCTCCTGGTGAGTTGCGTGCCCCATAACCTTAAAGACTTAGTGGGACCCAGCCCAGGCCAGAGCCCTCCCCTCTGCCACTGAAGGGGTTTTGTTACTGTCAAACTCGGTATCCCTGGATCTCAGGCTTTGTGTCTGCGGGGCTCAACATTATACAACACTGGGAACACGAGTTCAATTCTGAGGTACAAAATCCCCTTGTCAAAGTCACGGCTCAACTGCAAGTTTGTGCTTTCAAAGATTCGGGGCCCAAAGATGATATTTCAGAGGCACAGGGATAGATGGAAGGGAGGGCGAGCTGAGGTGACTCTAGCTAGGTTTTGGAAAATGGGAACACATGTTAAGTGAAGTCTGCAATCCTCCTATTTCTGAGTTCTGGCATATGTGCAGATGAGAGCGAGGATTCATACAGGGGTACCTGTTCCTTCAGCCGACTCGGGACCACAGGAAATAGGAGCATGGAGCATTCCAAGAGCCACAAGGCTTGGGATAAGTCTGAGATAAATCCCAGTTACCACACAAAGCACAGAACCAGGTATGCTTTCTGCACTGCAGCCACCTCTGTAGCTTAACCTCCTCCTCCAGGATACCTGTCATCTTACTGCTCTGCTCTTCTTTGTTGGCTCTTTACAGCAACTATTCAACTAACAACACCCGCAGTTTCTGACTAATTTCATTGTTTTCCCCAAAACGCTATTGTGGCACTGGTAACCCTGATCCCTGCCCAGCCCCAGGTCCAGTTGCTGACCTTAAAGAACTTATCAATTTTGCTAAGGTTGATTCTCTTCTTGGCATCCAGTTTGTAAATGTTACTGACATTTCCATCCATCAGATAGAGGCCGAAGCCCATCACCTAGAAGGAGAAGGGACAGAACTCGGAAACCACTCCCAGCCACCCAGCCACCAGATGCTCAAAAAAAACAGTAGGTCCACGACGTGCGTGCACACACACACACACACACACACACACACACACACACCTCAGACATACACATTCATTACAAAAACTCAAATGTCTTCAAATAAAGGCAAGAAAGATGAGCCTAAAGTTAACCTGAAGTGTAGCACATTATGTCAAACGTAGCTTCTGGCCCTTATAGATGGACCACAGTCTGAAGGCTTTAATAAGCAACACTGTCAACAACAATTCACTCTTAGCACAGCACTGTTCTCCGTCAAGCTCCACACCACAGCCGAGGAGTCACAGGAATGAGCCGGCCAGCCACGCTGCAGAGCTTGTTCAGCTCTGTAGACAGAGCACACACATTTGGGCCCCCCGCTGGATGTCCCTGGGGTATGCCTGGCCTGGACAGCAAGTGGCTCATGTATGAGACCACCTCTTTCCTTAAGGGGACAATAATGTAAATGTCCCCAAGGAGCCCACAGATGATGCTGTTTTTAAAAGAAAACAGTTGGCTGAAAAATCCCCTAGAGAGGAGCTAACCTGCTTGGTATTTCAGTCCATCCAACAGCCCCCCAAATCCTAGCTCTTGCTGCTCCTGTGTCACATGCACAGCTGAAGGACATGACCAGTTGTGGGGATGCGGAAGTCACCGCTTGCTGAGTCTCTATGTCATCTAACACCTAAGACGGGAACATGAAGTCCCTTCCCCACTTGAGTGCTTTGTGGTTGACCCCACCAACAGGCGTCTTGGTGGATGGTGCCCCCTGGTGTTGACTCAGTTCATTACCACAAACCACAATTGAGCCCAGAAGGAGCCAAAGGGCTGCAGGCCAGATTGAGCAGGGTAGAGAACTGAAGAGGGAAGTAGACTAGGAGGCCAAGGAACAGAGGGGTTAAAGGCAGGAGGGAAACAGGAGGTCTGGAAAATCTGAAGGCAGCAGGGAAGCCTGCTTAGTAGGCAGTTTTTTCACGTAGCTCAAGGCTACAGGGTGGCTTGGTGCAGCAGAGATGGTGCCTGAACTTTGGTGACCTCTCTGGGCTTATGATTGAGAGAAGGCAGGGCCACACTGCCCTGTGCTGAGCTCCGAGTACAGCTGGCCGGCCGCCTGGCACACGTGGAAGTTTAATCCTTACAGCCATCTGGTAATGATATTAGGAAGGTAAAACCTTCACTCGGCCATGGTATACAGAGGTAGGGCCTTCACCAGGTGACTGATTAGGCCATTCCGATGGAGGCCCCTGAATGCTTCCCAGAGGCTCTGTAGAGGGAAAGTGGCCACTGAGATACAGAGCCCTCAACGTGTCCCTGCCAGGGGGCAGTGTAAGCAAAGGGACCTTGCCAGAGACGGCACCATGCTATTTGGACTGCCAGCCAAGTAACCTCCTTTTCTTTAGAAAGGTTGTCTCTGGCATTTTGTTCCAGTAATGAACGAGGGGCTGATGCGCCCTAGAAACTTAACAGACTGCTAGAAATGGAAAGACGGGAGCAACAACCCGGAGAAGGGGTGCTTAGAAAAGCCAGAGTGACACGAAGGAGAGGAGAAGAGAAAACTTCTGAGGGATGAGGCTCTGCAGAAGAAAGAATCTGAACATAGGACATGGCAGAGCGGGGAAACGATGTGGGGCGTGCTGTCCACGCCGGGGAGAGGTTGGAAACGCTGAGCACCCAGCGAAGGGCAGCGGTTCAGGGGGTGAAGGCTCATCTTTGCGGCACTGTTTAGCGGCCACACAGCTTTCCACATACACTTCACAACACAGGACACAAATTCCACACGCTCATGTGCGGTGGGCATGTGGACAACATAAGACATAGAGATAAGTTTAGAAGGACTTCACATTTCAGTGCTACCTCTGGGTGGGAAGATTAGGGAAGGGTTAAGTGTTCTACACTTTCCTGCGTATTCCAGATTTCTCCATTAGTAAATAGGGCTACTGAAACAGTGGGGCCCCTTTGGACAAACTAGAGCAGAGGGCTGAGGACTCCGCCTCCCTCTGAGGCAGCAACCTTTTCTCTTGAAAGCCCAGCCTGGTGAAAGACACAGACAAAAACGATGGGATAAGGACCTTCAGCGCAGCTTAGCAAACAGTTATCCAGCTACAAGTGATGTGGGAAATTAAAGCATCCTCGTACATGGGAGTACCTGCCTGCCACTAAAAATTGTACTTTGAAATAGTGGGACCTCTTTCTTGGGACCGCAGACAGACAGACATGGTGTGTCAAAGCAAAGGAGGAGGCTACAAACCATGATGGGCAGTAAACTCTGTATCATTGTTTTAAGAGAACAGAAATTCTTTTATTTATCAATGGCTCTAAAGGGAGGGAGGCAGGAGGGAAGCCTCACCTTCAGGAGCATGTGCTTCTCGCTGGGCGTCAGGTACATCCTGTTCTCGTAGTAATCCACGCAGATGTTGACAATGTCAGCCAGCAGCTCCTCATAGCCAGGGACCACCTCTAGTTGCTGGTGGAGACACTGCACAGGAGTGACACCTCGGGTGAGGCTGAGCTGGCCCCCTCCTGCTTCTCCCTGTTGGGCCCCTTCCACAGTGATTCCTGGCACTCATGACGGTAAGCTGTCTGGGGCTGGGCTTGGAAGCAAGGAGCTCAGCTTGAGCTGTAGCAACTTCAGGTCCACCGTGGGAGTGTGGACGATGGCAGAGGGACCACCCAGGTAAGACAACCGGGCCAGCAGGGAGCTCCTACTAGTGGGGCACAGCAGCATAGCAATCTCCTGCACAGAAAGCTCTGGGGTCCCCACCCCAGTTGTCTCTCCAAAGTTACAAGCTGAGACCCTGGATGGAGGACACTGATGGGCTCTTAACAGGGTCCCTGGACCCTGGGCAGTCTTCAGCAGTGATCAAAGCAGCACGGGCCTTGGTGGCCCTGGGTCTCAGTGATGATCTGGGCTGGCCTGGCTCCCTCCTGCTGGTGTCTGTTAGGGTGACTCAAGGGCCACGGGAGGAGACCAGCTGCGCAGGGCACAGCGACAGCTGGGTAAGCACTCCCTGGCAAGCAGCATGCAGCATGGAGCACAGCTGTGTCTTCTTATGCCCTGACCAAGTACAGGTGTTTTTTGTGTTCTGGGTTTTATTTCTGAGAACAGTACCATGAGATGGACTCTCATCCAAGCAACAGACCCATTTTACACAGGAGCAAATGGAGGCTTTGTCTTTGCCCTGGGTGCCACATGGATCCTATGGTAGTCCAGCTCTCCATCTATACAAGATGCTGGGCTGCGGACTGGGTTAGAGGCTTCTGGGATCCTAAGCTGAGAGGGTGCATGGGCCTTTGTGGCCAGGAGGGAGCTTCTAGTCCTCCTGGGGAGGGCAGTGGAGATGGAAGACATAGAGCGAGCTCACGCATGTGGGCGCAAGGTCTGTCTGCCTGGACCCAGATGCTGGGCAGGACCCATAGGACTCTGCCCTCACCTGGGTGATCCTGTTGTGGTTTGCCAGGAACATGGAGAGGTTCTGCGACTCCTGGATGGACTGTGGGTCTGCCATCTTCCGGAGGAACTGGGCCGCCCTGGAAGGCAGAGAGTGGGCCCCTTCAGCAGGGATGGGCCAGGCTCAGCTAACCTAAGCTGGGCTGAGAGGCATCCTGTCCCCATTGGCCTCAGGGGATCTCATGCCTGAGGTTCACGAGCTCCCTCAGGAGTCTCTCAGGTGAATAAAAAGCACGTTCAGAGCTAGGGGATCTGCTCATGCCTCTGACAGGATCCTGCAATGCAAAGGCAACAACACACCCCAAGTCTGTAAAACCTCAGAAAGCTTAACAGGAAGCAGCGTTCATCCGCCAGGCAGCAGTGCTGAGATGGGGTGGAGTGCGTGTGCCAGGGCTCAGCGCGACCTCCCATGAAGCTGCACGTGAGCTCTGGGAGGAGCCCAAGCAGTGCACGGTTCTGTGTGCACTCTCTTCTTCACAGGAAACCCTCAGTGTTCTGAAACAAAGCATCATACAGCAAACCAAAGTCTAACCAAGCCGACAGGATTACAGATGAAGAGATAACAGGCACAGGGACCAGATGTCCCAGCCTCATCTGGCAGCAGGGTGGCCTGTATCATGATGATCCATGACAAGAGATCTGGGTCAGTGACACTGATCCTGAAAATCTTCCCCCAGTGGCCTGTCCAGAACAGGTCCCAACACTCAGGAGCACATCCGAGCCTCAGCCAACACCAGGGGCTCGCTGGCTGTCAACTGCCCTTCCCCACTCTGGTTGTCTGTGTCCTGTTCCCGGTAGATGACCCCAGTCTCAGCCCCTCTTCTCAGCTCACCTCGGACCCCCGACTCCAAGATTGCCCAGCCCATGTGCACCACAGTGATTGACAGTGGGCTCAGCATGTGACACAGGCTTGAGCAACGCTAGTTCTTGCTGGGATGATTCCAGAAGCATTTGGAAGGAGGAACATTCTTTCCCTTCTTAAAAGCTGCTATGCATCAGAGGAGGCAACCACAGGGTATAATGGGTCAACTGAATTTTGTGCTATAATTATGGAAAACTATTAGGTTCCCTTATGCTTCCTATCATCTAGTCTATGGAAAGTGTTCTCACCCTCTGTTCAAGGCTGGTTAGTAATGAGTGTCTCCCCCCCTCCCTAATCTAATTCCTCTATTTTTTTTTTTTTTTTTTTGGCGGAACTGGGGTTTGAACTCAGGACCTTGTGCTTGCCAGGGAAGCACTTACTCTACTGAGCCATCTCCCCAGTCCATCTAATTCCTCTAAACACAGTCAGATTAAGATATATCTTGTAAAAATGGCTTGTTCAACAAGCAACCACCGGGTAAGCTGTGCTTATTGCTGAACTATGAACATCATGTGACTTTTGTTTTAAAAGCCCCTTGCTTCCCGGGCTAGGGGCTGCTCAGTTTTCTCCTGTGTGAGAACTGTCAGTCCTGAGCTCAGTAATAAAGGCTCCTAAATTCTAGTCTGGTGGATCTGGTTCCTATACTGAGCAACCCACAACAAGGGCAAGGAACAGTCTGGAAAGAGAAGTCCAGCTGAGGGACCCAGGCCACAACACCTGCAAGCAGGCTGGCCTGAACTTTCTCAGGTGTGTGAGCCATTCACTTTCTTCTTTTATGCATGTTGCTTAAAGAAAACGAGGAGCAGCCAATCTATCTATGACCACTGTTCCAGTTCTGTAAGGCACAGGGGAACAGGAAACCTTGCCATTCCACAGTGAAGGGACATGGGACTGGATTACATCTTGAGAAAAGATCGTGTTTTCTAAGGACCCAGCACTGCCCCTTATTCCTCAAACCACACGGACCCAGGTCCCATCCCACTGAGCCAGGAACAGGTGCATCTGTACCAGGGAGGAGGCCTGGCATCTGGCAGACTCTGGAACCCTGCCGTTGCCCCACTGCCAAAAAGAGGGACCCAGCAGGGCACAGATGCAGCTCACCTCTTATAGGCAGAGTGGTCGTTCTTGACGCTGCACTTCATGTTCTTCAGCTCATCCAGGACGGCGAACATGTTGATGAACTTGCCCAGCGTCAAGAGGTAGGCCTCCGAGACGAAGTCTTTCCTCCGCTCTGCGTGGCACAGCCGCTTCACTTCACTGCAGAACCGTTCGATGGCCTTGCGCTGCAGGAGGACATAGCAAGAGCATGACACCGGGTGGCCCCTGGGCAGCCTATTGTGGTCTCTGCTGGCCATAGGTCAAGACTGCCCCAGGGCGTGCTGGAAGGGCAACTATGTCAGGGGGTCTCTCCGAGAGAAGCACTTCAATCCAAAGCTGATTTTGAGAAGGGAGCTTAGGATGTGCCTCAAGGGAACAAAATCAATGAACTCACTCCATGCACATTTGCTGCAAAGCACTTGGCCTTATTCGTGCTTGTTGCCCCAACCCTGTCCTCAGGGTTGGCACCATACAGTAAGGAGAGAGAGGAATCAATGTAGGGGCATCCAGGGAAAGAGAGACACTCGCCCACTGCTCACTGGGCACCAACTGGGTGCCAGGCACCACTCTGGGCCCCACTGTCAAGCAAGGAGTGAAATGAGCAAACACACCACAGACTGCTTTAAGGGCTTTATTTCTGTGCCCTTTATAAGGACAGAGAAAGATTTTTCTCCATTAGGACATTGTATGTGCTATGGGAAAAATAAGGGGTGGGGCCAGGAAGGTTGCAAGGAGTGAGCCCTCTCAGGAGAAGGAATCCTGACAAAGTGACTTCTAGGAAGTTTGAAAGAGGAGGAGGAGCTGCACACAGGCACAATGAGGGAAGTGCACATGCAGGGCCACGGTCCTGGGCCTGATGGGGGCACAGGGAACAGGGGCCTAGGTCGGTCTGCACACAGGGCAGCAGCTAGAGCAGGGCAAGGGCTTGGCGTGACTCCTGCAGAAGCCTGTGAGTACACAGACTCTGAGAGAAGGGACTGGAGAGACACAGAGGCCCTGGAGTACGCAGCACGGACTGCAGTGTGATTCTGAAGGGTCACGGTATGGCCGCAAAAGTGAGCTCAGGGGATGGGGGACATGGAAACAAGACGTGAGTTACGAGGCTGCTGCATTTAAGGAAATTAATGGAAGATCCGGTAATGCCACTCCTAGAGGAAACAAAGACCTACATCCATGCAAAAACTCACATACAAGTGATTGTGTTTTGTTCCTCATAGCCCCAAAGTGGGGAATATCCTTAATAAATGACACACACTTGTAATCCCAGCACTCAGGCAGCTGAGGCAGGAGGATCGCCTCAAGTCCTAGGCCAGCCCGGGCCACACAGTGAGTTTGAGGCCTGCCTGAACTACAAAGATCCTCCCTCTCAAAAAATCAACCAACTAAAGAACAAAGGGGAGAAACAAACCAAAATGCAAACAGAATGAAGCACAGACAAAGAATGATATGGAATTCGGTCATAAAAAAGGAATGAAACTCTTGACACAGGCTACAATGGGGGTGGCCCTCAGAAATGTAGGGCTACCAAAAGAAGCCCAATGCGAAGAGCCACAGACTGCGGGACTATGCTTACAGGAAACACCCAGGCAGGCCACTGCATAGACCTCATGCACATGAGCCTTTCCTAGGGCAGAGGCTCTGGAGGGATCACAGGTGATGGCCAGAGCTCCTCCTGAGGGTGGAGACGGCGCCCTGAAACTGACTGCAGCAATGGGCGCATGACCCTGCGAGGCTCGTGAACACTGCTACCCCGCTCGTGCTAAACGGGTGAAGTGCGTGGAGCAAAACTGGTACCTTGATAAAGCAGCTGTGTGTGGGGGTGGGCGGGGGACTGGACAAGCTGAGAGAGGCAGCTGCTGTGATCCAAGAGGGAGCAAGAGAAAGAGGAGAAGGGAGCGAGGGAGAGATGGAAGAGGGCGGAGGGAGAAGACATGAACACTGAGCTGTGAGCTGCTCCCCACACCCACAGACTCAGGTCCCACCCACCAGCCAGGCTTCTTTCCCTGAGAGGACCAAGCCAGGCCACGCAGGCTCATGCAGACATCAAGTCCAATTAAGCTTTCTGCAGTGACGGAAAAGTTCCCGGCGACCACTGTCCAACGCGCAGCTGCTCATCACATGGGCCGCTGGGCACTAAGAATGTGCCCTATGCATTTGAAGACCTGCACTTTAATTCTATGTGATTTTATTGTCCACAGCCACATGAGGAGAGGGCTTTAGTCCCGGACACCATGGTTCTGAGCCACCTAACTATCCCGTCCGCAGCCTCTGCTATCTCGCCTCTCTTGGATCTGCCTCCCAAGGAGAACTGAGGCCTGGAGAAGGCGGGCAGTGGTGCTAAGCACAGCAGGTGTGGGGTGCTGAGCCCACTCTGCAGTGGCTCAGCCTAGCTGTCTCTGCATAGACCTCCTGCTGCTGCTCCCACTGATGTGGGAGGCAGGCGTCAGCCCAGGGAAACACTCCAAGATGTCAGGGAGCTGAAGCGGCTCACAGGGCATGGTGAGGGCAGAGCTGGGATCCAACTCAGGGGAGCTCCTGATCCAGGGCTACGTGGTGGCTCTGTGGCCCCATCACCACTGTCCCATGTCCCACCTACCAGACAGCAGCCCCATGTAGGGTGCAGTGTAGATGCCAGTGCTCCAGTCTCTACATGAAGCTCAGCTCCCCAGGGGGACATGCAGAGGGCACGTCCCGTGCAGCATGACATCACTCATTCACCCTGACCTACAGATGTGCTCACCTCCAAGTGTTTACCCTATGGCCTCTGCGACTTCCAAAGTGAACACCTATCCATGATGTGCTGCTTCTCCTGTGATTTCAGTCCAGCCAATCGACTCCTTATATGACAGTCCCAGGAGCCCCTGGGCCTCTCTTTTTGCCTCCCATAAATGACTGCCCTTCCAGGTCCCGACCGGCTGCCCTGCTGTCCTCCCTCAGCCTCTTGCTGTCCCCTCTCATCTGTGGGCCACACAGCAGTCAGATGTCATAAAACCTCAGATCAGATAGGGCCACCAAAAGCTGCTGGGGACTTCCCAGGCCACTGGAATAAAACCTCACAGCCCCGTAGGGCCCCAAATAAAGGCTTCCTGTCTCTTCTCCGACAGCCCCTTCCACCACAATGTCCGGCTCGTGCTCTGTGGCCTGCCTAGCAGCCTTGTTTCCTGAGCACACAGAGCACTCAGGCCATGGAGCCTAGGCTTCCCTCACGCTGCCCTCCCCGGAGCTCTTCTTCCTGACCATTACACTCCCGCTCTCCTGACACACATACCTCTCGGCTCTCGGCCACTTTCTGAGAGGCTGTCACTGCTCTCTAGACACACTAGAAACAATGGACAATAAATCAACCACAGCCTGGGTGATAGTGCTGCTGATTTATTGTCCATTTTTTACTGCCGGTCTCTCCTTATGCCCAAAATCGACCAACATGGTCCCTAGGATGTCTAATGTCCTTCCTGGTCATTTCAACTTTAAGAGAGGTTGCCCGTGCCAGGTCCAGGAACAAAGCAGAGGAGAACACACTGTTTTCACAAGCCTGCCTGGAGGACATGCAGCAGCAATATGCACCACATATCTTATCATACTTCATAAAGACACGTAGGAAAGGGAGCTCCAGAGCTGCTTCGGAAAGCAGCAAGATCGTACCCTGCACGAGGGCAGGGCACCTGCCTGTCTGTCCAGTACACCCAGTGGTAAGTGTGCAGCTCTTAGAAAAGAACTGCTGTTATCTTCAAAGGAATTGCTCGGATTGCAAGACACAGGCATGCAAAGTGGATCAAGCAATTTCCGTACCATTTTTATCATTTTGTTTTTATTATTCTCTTTAAAATAAAAAAGGAATCAGCTATGCAAAAATTAAAAAAAAACATAATAATAGTTGCTGGGCGAATAAATAACCCAGCACAACGCACAAGCTCAGCCCCCAGGGCCAGAAGTGGGGATGTCTTCCAGGTCTCCCAGTGCGGACCCACCCCGGCCAGCTCACCTGGAAGTACATGAACTTCATGAGCTTGGTGACCTCGGGCTCCAGCACCTCCACGGTCTTCTCATAGATCTCCACGCGGTTGGGCTGCTCGTTGCACTTGACCTGTGGGCGTGGAGAGTCTCACGATCCTGGGTGGCCCGGGCAGGCCTTGCTAACAAGGCCTGCTATATTCTCATGAGTGCTTCACTGGGGATGACAGCTGCCATGGCCGCCCTGGTGGGAGGAGGGTAGCTCTGGCAGGGGGCAGAAGTAACCCTTAGGGACAGGCCACAGAAAGACACCAGCTGGGCCAGGACCAGAGCCCGTCCCCTCTTTCTGCTATGCATGGATCCTGCAGAGCAGATCAATGGGATGCACATGGATTCCCTCCTTTGCTTTTTCTCTAGTCCTGTTCTATTGTGCCAGGAGATTCTAGGCAGAGAGAAATACCCAACTGTGAATGTGGCTGGTAGAAAGTTACCCTAACCATCCCCATGGCAGTGCTGGCCAAGTAAGATGTGCTATAAAGAAACCCATTTTTCTGCCCTGTGTTTTTCTACCAGGAAGGACAACAGAACCATGATAATGTTCCCACAGCACAGATCCAAGACTGCCCACATGCCGACGGGACCTAAACACCACCAAAGGCAGGCGTAGGGAGAATTTTTATAATTGCTTAGAAATTCATAAAATGGTAGCATTTGAATAATACCCATGAGTGGATGGTTAAATGGATAAATGATACAATTATATGCCCTTATGAACTGACAGAAGGAATGAGATCTACACATATTTTCACCATCCACAGGTGAATGAAATCACAAAATAGCACTTCTAAGCAGATCACAAGACTAGGCCGCAGTGTTTGCACCGAATTCAAACCAGGAACTCTGAAAGGGTGCAAGGCCAACTGTGACCGGTAGTGAGCCTTAGGACTAGGAAGGAGGAAGCGGGCAGGGAACTGCTTCTGTTTACTTCATACATCTATGACTTGCTGATTTTGTCACAGTGGAATCCAACAGTTCTATGACAATGACAGTGATGGGAATAAAAATATCTGTTCCAACTTAAAGAAGGAGGTGGAATGAAGAATTCAGTGGAAAAAAATAGCAGAACAATATAAAACAGAATCATACATTTATAAAGGAGATAATTTACAAGATAATATTTATGCCAGGGAAAAGGCCAGAAAAATTCATAGCCGAGTGCTCAGCGCGCTCAACCGATGGCGGAAGGCAGGCTTGGCGGTGGGTGCGGAGGTCTAGGCTGTACTTCACACACTTCTGCAAGGGGCTGAGGACAGGTGCTCGGCACGCACAGCGCCTGAAATAAAATACTGCTTCTACTGTATACGAGGGAGTGTACGTTTAATCCCTGGGCATTGTTGTGTGTCTCCTGGGAAGTCCTCTGGATGTCCTCCACACTCTTCCTGGGATCAGAGGCCTGATTTGTTCCTGGCCACAGGAAGGCTCAGCTGACACGGTGGGGCGGGGCAGGAGGTGGCCACACGGGGGGGCTCACCTGGGGGATGGCCCGGGAGCAGCTACGCCAGGTGTACAGCATGACCGCATACTCGTGTCCTTCTTCCAGCATCTCGTTCTGAAAGAGCAACGTGGCTCAGAGTGAGGAACCAGGAGAGCCAGCAGGCATCCACTGCCTGCGCCCGCGCGCTCAGTGTGGGCTCCGTGTCTGCATGGCCCGATCTGCTGGCCTGGTGGTGCTCACCAGAGACACCAGGCAGGCCCTAGGGCCCTCCCTGGGCACTGCCCCCAATTCCCCAGATAAAACCACATGATATTCAGTTTGAGAAAAACAGACCTAAATAATCCCCCTCAGAAGCCCCAAACCGGGCCATGTTTTCTGAAGAAGATGGATGACCATTTTAGGAAGAATGAGGCAGGTCTGTGTGTGCCCGCAGCAAAAGGTATCCCGGAGACAGTGTAAGAGAAACAGAGCTTAGGAAAACCGTATGTTCAGCAAGTAGGTTAAAAGCTAAAATAAACAGCAATAATTATGCATGCTTATTGTGACCTACTGGAAAACACTGATGGGATAGGTATCAAGCTCTGAAGAGCAAGCACTTTGTGGGGCTGAAATATGTAGTATAAAATAATGCTACTTTATATATAAAGTAATACTAATTTAATATACTGCTCTAGTCCTCTGAATGTCCTCCACACTCTTCCTTGGATCAGAGGCCTGATTTGTTCCTGGCCACAGGAAGGCTCAGTGGACACGGTGGGCGGGGCAGGAGGTGGCCACATGGGGGGCGCTCACCTGGGGGATGGCCCGGGAGCAGCTACGCCAGGAGTACAGCATGACCGCTGCCCAGACTAACATAATATATAAAGTACTGTAATAGATCACAGATCATTGTGATGGCATAATATGGAAGCACGATGTCCACATTTTTTAGTCTAATGGTCCGTATTTCTATTCTATAAGCAGGAAACTAAGAGAAAATTTTCAAAGGCAGTAAGTAGCGCCGATAGAAAAACAACAGCATGAAAATCAACCCGAGCGCCCAGGGAGATGGCTCAAGAGAGAGAGAGAGAGAGAGAGAGAGAGAGAGAGAGAGAGAGAGAGAGA
>PVKA01000208.1:0-37387 GCA_004027165.1 Ctenomys sociabilis
TGTACAATACCAAAACGTTATGAAAACAGTTTGCAATGTATTATTTCAACGACTCTGTATGGTTATGGTGTTTTGAAACTGTCTGATTGACATTTGTATTTCAATAAAATAAAAATAAATGGAAATAAATAAATAAATAAATAAAAGAGGACCAGCAATAAAAAAAAAAAAAAAAAACACTCTGTACCCATGCAGACATTGTCACATTAAATGTCATTCACAGCTTGGGGACTGTCAATAACTGAACCCCATCCATCTGCAAATCCTTCCCCACTGGTCCCAGATAACAAAATTCACTGAGAACTTCCTATGGACCAGGCCTGAAACTAAGAGCTAGCCTCATTCTCTTACTATCTTTCCTAGGAAGTGGGGCCAGACATCCCCCTCTATGCAGAACAGAGTCCATGCCTGGAAAGGCTCCTCATTCCAAGGGCAGGCAGCAGGAAGGCCTGCAGAGACTATGTTCAGTTTAAAACCTTCGAAGTTGAGTATTCCACCTTCACCTACACCGTCCTTGGATTTAAAGAGAAAAAGAATTCCCACCCACAGAAAAACAAGACAAACAACAGAAGGTGGAGAAAATAAAAAGTCCTGGTGGTCACTGCTCCACCAAGGCCCTGAAAAAGTCTCCCCATTCTTTTCTGAAAACAGAGATCCAGATGACTATGGTTTTGTCACTCGATGAATAACAAGCCCTGAAGATTGCTAGAATGACAAGGCCCAAACCAGATCCACTCAGATACAGCTGGAAGCTTTCTAGTAACACTAACTGTGCGTGGGGAATGAGCCGCACAGAGAAGTGAGTCACTTACTGGAATCTGTGCTGCCTGCCTTACTCGGCTGATATTAATACACCCACTGGTTCATTAAAGTTTAATTGGAGTTCATGTGAATTGGTTTCACCAGATACTTAATCAAAGAGAACTGTTTGTGTATGAACTGTGCACACTGCAAAGCTAGAAAGCACAAGGCCCTTCCCAGGGCCAACCCAAGTCCACTGGTGGCTCTTTGGACTCTGTGTACACAATACATTAGTCACATGGCATGGGACAATGACCTGGAAAGGAGGGGAGGTAAAAAGCTGCCCAGACTCAAAGGCAAAGCAAGAGTAAGTGAAAACTATGTGGCAAAGGACCGGCCAAAGTGCTGGTATGAGAAATCAGTCAGAACTCAAATGCCAACTTGCAAATAGGAGGAAGGTGTTCCTCCTAGCTCCTCTCTAGAGTTCATTATAAAAGCTGCAGGTCTCTTCAGTTTTTTTCCATAAGCACCTGTCTCCCAACCATATATCTTTATTTTTTTAAATAGATGGATAAGGAAATTAACCATCATTCAACATAATCACACATTTCTCTCGTGCTGACAAGCAAGCCATGAACAAGATCCCAAACGCCTATTTAGGCAATCAGGGCCGTCAGTACCCTGCTATTGCTTATTGGATATCTCACTAATCAACATTTCAGGAAGTATAAATTTTTAAAGTTCCTAGGGAAGACTGTACAGAAAGTGGAGGGCTATATATTTTAAGCTTGGTGGCTCTGGTTACAGGATCAATTTTCCCTTAATTGTGTTTATCATTGTTAGGTACATATTGCTTCTTTACTCAAAACAAATCAAGATGAGTTTAAAATGTGGCTAAATATAAAGTATTTTAATTTCCTAAAGTAATTTTCAAAGACCATATTTGGCTTTGGGTTGTTCTCAGCAACTTTGATTGTTGGTTTCTCTGTTTGCCTTTTAAAACAGGGCCTTGCTACAGTCACCCAGGCTAGCTTCCAATTCTGCAGTCCTCCTGCCTCAGCTCCCACACTGCTACGCCTACCTTATATTTTTGTCTTGTTCTCTTTTCTTTTCTTTTGTTTAATGCTGGGAATGAAACTCAGGATGTTATACATGCCAGGCTCTAGGCAAGCACTTTACTACTGATATCCATCTCAAGCCAGACTGTAAAGACCATTTGTGTTTTCTTAATGTCTTATTGAGATATGATTCACATACAATAGAATTCACCTATTTAAAATTCAAATCGAGCATATTCACAGAGCTGTATGGCTACCACCGCAACCTGACACAGCAATGTTTTCTCCATTACCCAAAGAAATCTATGCTCACAGCAATATTCCCACTCCCCAGCGCAGGGAGCAGGCCCTAATTTACTGTCTCCACACATGACATACATTGGCCTGTTTTCATATAAATGATGTCACTCAAGATGGGGCCTTTTGTGACCAGCTTTTTTCACTTGGTATGCATAGGTTTTACGAAGTTGTAGCATCTGCTGATATTTAGTTCCTTTTTATGCCTGAGAAATATTCCACTTTAAGATACACATTTTTCTTGCTCAAGAAACCTTTTACTTTTAAAAAAAAATAAAACAAGCTCTCTTCAATAAGAAACCAGGTTGTTTGGTGGTCAGTTTGCCCAGCCTTCCCTTTATCCCCCAGCAGGACCATCCCAGGACCCGTGTGAGAAAGGGGAACAGGGCCTTTGGGGCACTCCACGGTGAGAGGAGGTGGCAGGCAGCAGAGCCTCCATGCCCACAAAGCTCGCCCACACTCAGCAGGAGGGCGTCACTCAGCAGACAAAGAACTTTCAATAACATGGTCTAATCAGAATGGGATTCTCCTGCAAAGTGCAAATTGTTCAGGGAGACCCCAGAAAACACAGAAGGAGCAACATTCGCAGCCATTTTTCTGTGAAGGAAAACTACTGTCTTGGCTTCTTAAGGCATGTAACCCAACTACATAACAGTAAGTGTACACTATGGGCCATGTTCTGCCACGGCGATTAATACAGGGCACCTGACTTCTAGGTGTTCAAACTGCAGTGCAAAAGCCCGCGGAACAGGACAGTGCCAGGATGAACAGAACTGAGGGTGTGACAGACACTCAAACAGTGTCTTCCACTTTGTGCATCTCACCTACCACGTCAGTACTTTCACTTCTGACCTGGTTTTCAGAAGTGGAGCTAATTATAATTATTACATGTTAAAGGGAGACAGTCCACTATATACTCTCGTGGGTAGAGAGACTGCATAGATATATTCTAAAAAATACAAGGCAATCTGCATCTAGGGCATAAATCACACTAATAACAGTACCAGACGATGTAGACCTCAAAGGAAACCATCAAAAATGGAAAGTTCAGGGTCAAGGAAGTGAGCTGTGAAACAAGACACGCAGCATGCCTCCTTCCAAGGCAGGGTTTTCGAGACCCTGCCAGGATGCTCACCAGGCACTCAGATGTACAGCCTGAGAGCCAGGTAGTGCAAAGGGGGGCACACCCATAGGCTGCCCTACTAGCTGGCTCGTGAGCACACAGCCCATGGCGTATTCAGTGGCAGGTGTCTGAGTGGCCCCAAGACATTTGCTAAAGACAACTGAATCCTTTCTATGGCATGCAAGGATAGTGCAGAGTTCTTGAGTCATGAAAAAGCTGAAGGCTTCTTCAACTTCTCCATTCAGTATTCCAAGTACACACCCAGACTCTCAGAAAAGGAATTTTGAGGTTGGAACTAGATACTTAAATTATGCTTCTGTTTGAGTTTTGTGTTGTGGTTTTGGGTTTTTTTTTTTGGGGGGGGGGGTTAAAGATAAAGACTTTCTTGGATCCAATTTATCAAACACATTATATTCTCAAGTAAGTCTAAAATAGTTAATATGCCTAATGACAACTTCTTTCACTTACACTTCTGTCAGCGTGAGCCTCTCAGTAAGGCGCTCATCCAGTTCTGCATCAGTACAAGTGCTCCTCTTTAAATTTATAGAGCAAGTTTGAGACATCCTGTTTCCTAATTACCTCATGCATAAAAGGAATGTTACCTTCACCTCTCTGTTCATTAAAGCAAGTTTCAGGAAATACTTTGACATTTTGAGCTTTTGAGAAACACACGCTGGTTTAACAGTAAGTCCTAGAGATTCACTGCTGTTTATACTTTAGTAGAAATGAGTTATTAGCAAATTATAGCTGCTTTTTTAACCAATCCATTTGAAGAAGGAAAATACAAGCAAACATTTTGGAGGTAAACTGCAAATCCCTATCACCTGCGTCATGCTCGGTAGGAAGGATCTCACTATAGTCCAATCAAGGAGGTAAAGCAGCAACCCCCCCATGTTAATGTTCTTGTTTCACATTCATTGATGCTGTGAAGCTCACTGCACCTCTCTGGTCCTGTGTTACTGCACCTTTAGAAAAGAACTGAGGGTAAACTCTGCCCTCTCCTCCCCACAGGGTCATGCAAAGGCACACAGTGACATGAAGGTGCTTTGAAAACTGACATACCCCATACACAAAGTATGGTATCATAATGTTTTTATGTCTAATGAAAACATTTTTGAATGACATGCACAAGTACTTTTTTTCCTGTTTCTGTTTTGAATAAGCCAAAGAATCATCCCCAGATCCATACTACAAATTCCTGGAAGTTTCACAGGAACTTTCTTAAAAGTAACTGATGTTGAGTAATCCCAATGAAGTGCAAAATCATGAAGAACTCCTCATCTCAGCACTCATCTAAGCAAAACAGCCTTAAAATTAAATGTCTCCGGTATATTTCTGAAGGTGGGGAAAATACATAATTTAAAGTATATTACCTTTGAAGGAGCAGTAGGTCCACCCAAGTTCTCACCACTTCCTGGGGTTACCGCAAGGATCCAGGGACAATGTGGTCCAACACAGCAGTGGTTTCTAAACAGGAAAGAAATGGGAAACAGGTCTAAAGCTAGAAATCAGGCCTGTGCACACAACAAAAAGGAACGCTACTGTAAGGCTGTCTTTGTGCAACAAACTGAACCCTGGTTGGCCCATACATGTCTCCCAGGGAGTTCCTACCTGCCTGGTGTTTAGCCCAAGCAGGGACTTGGTCCAGAAGGTGAGTACAGTCCACATCTCCAGGCTTTTCTGTCCTCTCAGGTTTACTTTCCCAACCATTTTATGAAACAACCAAAGGTCAAAGACAGAGAAGCCAGGCATTCTCTCAAGGCCAGTAGTGACTACATAAATATGTATCCTCGGCTAAGCCTTTTCACTGTTCTTCAGTGAATAAATGGTTCCAAAGGGAAAACATTGTATCTGCCCTATTGCATCGCTGTGCCTAAAATACAATGCACAATGGAACGGTAAAAACCAACACCCAAAAAAGTAGGATAGAAATGAACAACCATTTTGTATCTGTTATCTACAGATATACAGCTCCATTCTCTTAATTCAATGAATAGAGAGGTTTGTTCTAATAGTGTTTGAGACAGGATATCATGTCTGCATCTTGTACAATAAATAACCACTAAGACAACAATATGCAATGTATTAATTATTGAAAATGTGTTAGTAATCGGTTATGAAACTGTCTCTTTGCTATTTGTTCCTCAATAAATTATTAAAAAACAAAAAAAGAACCAACACCCACAAATGCCTGCTGCAGGGTACGGCCTGTTCTCTGCACACATGATCTGTGCACCCCTCATAATGACCACATGAAGTATGTCTCCTCACACCGGCAGAAATTGATGCACAGAGATAGTTATTTGTCCAAGACCATATGGTATCGTGTGGAAGAACAGACAGAAGCACAGGCAGTGTAGCCTACTTCTGTGGCTGTCTCTAACCAGTATACCAAACTGCCTCTTCCTGCACATTTTCCAAGTTGGACTGAGGATGGGATCCCCAGTCCCGGAGGAGTTCGAATACATACACTGTCTGGTTGATTTTTATAGTGGCATTGGGAGAGAGATTTTGTTATCCTCCATTCAAAGGAGGTACTGAAATCCTAAGTCATTTGACTGAGGTTTTTACAAACATCAAGAAGAGCTCTTGGATTTGAACACTTGTCCAGTTTCAGGTCCAGGGATCTCTGCAGACATCCAACTCTGCACAGGCTGTGCACGCTGCAGTCACCAGCCACTCTACCTGTTTGCCCAGGCACCTCATCACTGATTTTTTTTGTCAGATTGTGCAGTGGAAAGAACATATTCTTGGAAGACCGAAGTGGCCCTATTACCAACTGGTGGCTTAAACAAGTTACTAAGCCTGTCTGTGCCTCAGTTTCCCCACCAAAACAATGGGAACAATAACTGCAGTACCAGCCCCTATCTCTTACGGTTCTCACACAAAATAAATGAGATGATCCACATAACATACAACAATATCTGCCACATAATAGATGCTGCATAAATGTTTATTTAATGAATAATGGAGTGAAATATGAAAATTAAATGACAAAAAAATTCTTACCAGTTTCTATAGCAGCTGATAAAAAAAAATGTTAATTTATGATTATATCTTATCAAGTTGTTCCAACACATCCTGAGTCTCACACTCCCCTCTGGCTTGATCTATAAACTACATAGTAGCCAGCACAGAGCCTTACAAGTTAGAAGTGTTCAAAAACAATGATTATATGATCTTTCTCTAAACTTAATGGGGAAACAAAGTTTAAGGTGCTAGGGGGGAAATTCTCTGCAAATTTTGTAGCCTCAATTGTCCATTTCACCCAAAATTTATCTTCAACTTGAAAATCATTATCCATAAGTGAAGTCCTAAAATGTATAAGAAGTCTAAATTTAATGTTCTACTTATTTTGGATACATTTCTCTCTGTTTTTCTCAAGAAAAAAACATGATATCCCAATCACCACTATTTTAAATTTCTCTATAGCCTTCTCTAAAGAGACTGACATACTGCTTATGAAATCATTTATACTATACTAGACCAGGTCCTTCACAGATGGTAATCGCCAGTACTGTTTAGATTCAGTCACTAGGGGTGGGAGGAGATAAGACACTGAGATACAGAAAAAGAGGGAGGGAGAGAAACAGAGAGACACAGATGCAGAGACAGAAAGATGAAGACAGGGAGAAAGAGGAGGGAGAGAAAAGGAGGCGGAAGAGAGAGAAAACAAGGGAAAAGGGAGAAAGGGAGAAAAATCTTAAAGGCAAAGTATGGAGGACATGTGATAACAGGAGAAATTCCTGTGGGCGAATTGCTGCAAGCAAGGTGATGAAGGGAAAATAAAGTGCAAGAGTGCAAAATTAAATTTTAAGGAAAAAAATATATATGCATGATTGTGTAAGTGAATGTACCCTGTGTATATGCACAGACACGTGCGTGCAGAGGGGTGTGTGCCTGGGGGGGAGGGGTGCAGGTGCATACTGCATTTGCCTAAGCAGTTGCGAAAGGCCAGGTGAAACTCTCCACCACCTTGGTAGAAAGACCAGGGCTAGGTCACGAGCTCCACGTGGCTGCACAAGGGGCCACAGTGCTGAGAAGGTACAGCCAGCTAGACAACAAGCTCCACAGCTTGCTGCCCCATGAGGCTGGCTCATCTGCAACAAACCATTTGGATCCAGTCTTCTATTTCTACAGACACAGACCTCACAGAAGTGGCATGAGATTTAAGCAACAGCAGGGACTTCAAAGTATTTTCAAAGCATTTGTGCAAACACAAAAGGTCATTTACAGTGCCTAGGAGAGCAATCCATGCCTGGGCCAAGCCTCCAGTGGAATCTACTCCCATCACTGCCTCCTTTCAGCACAGGAACAAGGGACAGGGACAATTTTCCAGAGAGGCAATGCTTTCTAATTTCTCTATTATTTTCCAAACAAGAAGAAAAAGCAAAATCCTTTTCCATCCTTTTGTTTCTCCAAATAAAAATAAATTATAACCCTAAGTTGCTAATAAATGCAGGCCAGGGCTGTCCTTAAGTAAAAGCTTTTGATAACAAATTGCCTGCACTAACTGCTATTTTACTGCTGAATTTTTTATTGTTGCTTAGGTAGTGCAATTATGCTAATCAGCTTGCAAGGATGGTATATGGAATATTGAATCTGACAGATAAAATACTCAATAAAATGCTAATCTCACCTAAAAATTGGAATCAGACAGCCTTATTAGTATTTATGGAGATAGTATCTTAAACATGTATTTTTAAGATGAATGTATATGAAATCAATATTGCCCCGAACACAGCACACCATTTCTAGGCCTCCGTGTTCTCGACTCCAGGGGCTGAGCCCTTGTTCCCTTCATTCTGTTTCTTCCCAGAGAAACAAGAGCTCATTGGTCATCTCTACCGCATGAAGAACAGGCAAAGAAATGTTTTCTTTTTTCACCGCCTCCCCAAGGCCCACCTCTCTCCCCAACCCCAGAAAAGGGAAGAAGTGTCTGTCATAGAAGAGAGAGAAGGCAGATTTGACAGCAACAAGAGCCATTTGTCAAGCCATCTGGCTCCGCCCTTCACCTGACACAAAGGAGCTTGACTGTCAGGAAGAGCAGAGAATCTAGAACCCGAAGATTTGGTCCCAGTCGGGTTGCCGCCCACTCCTCCTGCCTGTGACCCTGCCAGACCGAGGCTTCCTACAAGGGGCCCTTCTGAGGCCCCAGGATTAAGTCTCTAGGACAACGATATTTGCACGGGCTGCACTGACAAAGGAGCGCTCAGTGAAGAGCTGAGTGGTAGAGGTCACGGCAGACCAGAGGCTGGTGGCAACCTGAGGCTCTTGGGTTGCACCTGGACTCCACCACCCTCCACACCCTCAGTCTCCATTTGAAGGGCTCCAGGTTTAAACTCAGGAACCACAGACACCAAGGAAAAGCACAGTCACTCTCTTGCCGGCTGGCCGCAGGGGTTAAACTGCTTTGCTTTTTCAGTACCCATAACTGTTCTTTAGGGAAGGCACAGGGAAGTCCTCTGCCCATTTTAAATGATAAAGTCCTGGGACCTAACTATTGTAATATTACTTACCAAAAACATTCTACAAACCTCATAAAGCTGTAGGAAAAGTTAAACCAAGCACTGTTCAGGGTGGTGATTCAAAGGTTACCATAGATAAAACTGAAGATCAGAGAGGTCTTTCTCAGCCCCACACAACCCAGTTTCCGGGGTCAGGATGAGCCATTTGGTCTCCCAGCCAGCTCCAGAGTGCTACCCCACACACCGCAGGGTCCTCTGGGTCACAAATACATTGACTCATTCAAAGCCCAGATACCCAAAGAACACTTCATGCGTTGAGGGGTGGGGAGTTGAGGGGAAGGGGGTCCCATGCCTCAGTGCCGCTCACCATAGAGATTTCTCCTGCCCTCCTCCAGGCTTAGGCTAAGCCACATCCCTTCCACATGTTCTGCTTCCCTCTGTGACCATCCAAGGCATGGGAAAATCAGGTTCACTTCACAAAGTGGAACTTGACATCCTGTGACAAAGCTGGCACGGACCTCAAGATCCATTCGCTCCCAGGCCCTGGCAGAGTCACTTCCTCTGTAAGTCCCTACTTACACCTCTGAACCAATGGGTCTTTTTAAAGTCTAAGAAGTCCTTTAGCTGCCACCAATTGGGAAATTGGGAAGGAAGGAAGGAAGGAAGGAAGGAAGGAAGGAAGGAAGGAAGGAAGGAAGGAAGGAAGGAAGGAAGGAAGGAAGGAAGGAAGAGAAAGAAAGAAAGAAAGAAAGAAAGAAAGAAAGAAAGAAAGAAAGAAAGAAAGAAAGAAAGAAAGAAAGAGAAAAAAGAAAAGAAAAGAAGGAAAGAAAGAGAAAATGGGTCCCCAATTACAAAGAGCTCAGTGTATCTTACAAAGGGTCTTCCCCTGTCACCACACAGGCAAAACTGAGATCATTATTGTCCCAAACTGGCATTGGGAACTGAAAAATAAAGGCATATAAATTGAAAAGTTCTCCCACAGCCGGGAGATGGCTCAGTAGAATAAGTGCTTCCCTGGCAAGCACAAAGGCCTGAGTTCAATCCCTGGTTCCAGCCAAAAAAAAAAAAAAGAAAAGTTCTCCCAGGACAATACAGTGAGTGAGGAAGTGACTGACCCTAAAGGGACCCGGATCCCAGAGTTGTTGGGCTGGCATGAGGTAGAGGAGAACCTTGAAATAATTATACACTGTGATTGTTAACCTAATGTCCTAAGACACCCCAGTGCATGTTCACACACATACACACACACACTCATGCAGAAGGTGCTGCAATACCAGACATGTGCATCTCACAGGTGCTGGCCCACCTCCCTGCACTGCTGCAGGTTATAGAAATGGGGTCCAAGTCTGCATCCCCCTTTCCCGTTACCATGCTCTGTCCAGCACTGCAATTTGTAGAGCACTGTCAGGACAAAGGTGCTGTGCAGAAATCACTCTCCTCCAGTTTCCATGGGAGAACTCTGCATGCCTGCTTCAGCAGGTCTCTAGAATTGGCTGTAAAACTCACTTGTGGGCCCCGACTCCATGGCCTGTTTTTCCACCTGGTTGTGTCCCTTCTGCATTGCCAAGGTCACCAGTTTTAGTAAACAACGAGAGCACAAAGTCAGCAGAGACATCTCCCAACACAGAAACAATTCAAGTCATGCTTCGAGGAATAATTTCTGGGAAAGCAGAGGAGGTGATGCTATCAAACAGTGAAACTTACCACTCCTACTCGTCACCTGCTTGGGAGGGCAGGCAGCAGGGCTGAGGCCTTTTCTTGGTGCTCCCCTGCCCAGCTCTGTCACCTGCAGTAATAATCAACCCTAGCATGGTTCTCAAATGGAAAATGGCTGCTCACTGTAGGGTTCTGGGTCTCCAAGTTCTTTGGTCTTGCTAACAACACACACTCAAGCCCACACACACACATACCTATGGCGATGCATGCCTGCACATGCGCACACAGCGCACACTCCTTCCCCCCACTGAGTGAGATGGTGACTATAGTGAGCCCTAGTTTTTTCATTTTCACACCTTGGCTACATCCTGGGATCTGCAGCAGTCCCAGACTCTGTATCGTGAATTTAGATGTAAACCATCTACCTTTGCTTGAGCTCTCTGAATGCCATCCCATTCCTTCTACCCACCCTGCCCACCAGCCCATCTTTGCCACCTGCCACAGTCCTATATTAAGCCTTGTCACCACTACCTTGCACAGCTCCAATTCATCTCTCCATCACCAGTATTGAACGTACCCTCCCAAAGTCTTTCTCTATGTAAAATACTGCCCACCCTTCAACAGTTCCTCTGAAAACTCCAGACACACGGGCTGCATTCAACCATGCATGCTTTGGTAGCACTACCTTAAAATCAGGAGATTCTACAAGTCTGGTTTCTAAAGAGAAACCAGGATGCTTGGGGCAGTGGGGTCATACACGAGAAACTGTGTCAACACTTCTGCAGTCAGATCCTCTACCCCTGAGCTATAGCCCCTTTGTGTCAGCACTTCTGCGGGACACCACCCCAAAAAGCAGACCTCCACTCTAGAGAAGCTGATTCTTTGGAGGAATGTACATCAATGTTCAAGCCAGGTGGTGAGAGACACAGCTGTGCTAAGCCTTCAGAATGAGCCTCTGATCTTTACAACCAAGCATGCAAGATCTACTTAACCCCAAGTGAAAGCTGCGTGCTGGGGCTTGGGTTTAGTAACTCAGTCTCACTGAAGCCATGTGAGTCACTTAAATTCAAGCAGCTACTGCAGCCCAGTCTCACAGTAAGTCTATGCAACTTCGGCAAGATAATCCATTGTGGAAAAGAGTGGGTGCCTCTCTCTCTCTCTCATGCAGCTCAAACATAAAGCATTCTTATCTGCATGAGTCACTGAAAGCAACATTCATCTGCAGGTCAGGAAAATGTGTTTCACCAATGGCAGTGCCGGTAGGAAGTGGCTTTATCAAGGAGGTTGTGTGAACTGTCTAACTCTGGACTGTTCCCAAAGGGCACATCATAAACCAAAGCTGGAGTTTTACTCCACTTCACAAAGCAGCACCTGGCAGGTCTGCCTTCTCTGTAACAGGGCAGCTGCAAAGCTTTTTTCAAGATTAATAAGCAAAGTCAGGAACTTGGAAGTCGCCAAGTAAGCCACTTTGTCTCAATGAAAGTTGAGCGCCTTGATGGATGAACAGATGCTCCGGGAAGCTGAAAGATGAGGAGGGGCAACCCTCTCTGGTCTCGCCTCCCCAGGAGCACCACCAGCACCTTGAGCACAATTCACCTGTGCTCCACAGGACTAGGCAGGACCTGGGGAATCCCTGAGAGCAGCTCAGGAAAGTCTTGCTACTAAACCACAGTCAGCAGTAGTTAACCGTCCACACCTCAGGCATCCTCAGAAATTCAGCACAGCAGCCCCAGGGCACCTTCAAGGCTAGCCTCGGAGCCAGTTCCAATGGCTCAGAGGTGCTGTGCCCAGATCAAAACTCAGAAACCAGAAACAGCCCCCAACCACTGAAACACAAGGTGGAGGATGAAAGTGGCCCCAAAAGTACACACTGTGCTATGGTTGGATGGAGGAATGGGGAGAGTCTGAATGGTGCAGCTGATGCTTCTGAGAAGGGGGGACTGGAACATGTGGTACAGAGTGGGCCTCTCAGGGGAGGTGCGTGGGTGGAGAGGGTGAAGCAGGGGAAGAGGGAAGAGGCCTGAATCAGGATGGAGCCCTGCTTAGGAAGACCTGATGTGTCAGGGTCACTAGGAGGCCAAGGAAATGCAATATGAGCCACAGGACAGGATGCACGCACTCCCTGCAGGTCACCCAGCCATGCCTGCCCTCCCTGCAGCCCAAGGAGGTGAACACATGCATGCTCCAAGCCAACCTCCTCTCACCCTGTTTTCAGGACAGGAGACTACATAAGACATCAGTTACTTCCACCTTCCATGGCCGCCTAAGGCTGGGTGACACGACCGGCAACAACTTCCAGTGTTAAAGAAGCACAGTCCTACTCAGAGTAGTAGGGATCTGACAGTTCAGAGGTTAGAAAGAAGATAGCCTGTCTCTGAGGGCTGGAATATCATGCAAGTGCCTGGTCACTGAGACCCACCTTAAGCTAAGGGTAAAAACTGAGTATTGATAGCACACAGGTGGGAAGGGAGGAGAGGAGGAGGAGGAGGTGAACAAGGACAGATGGAAGGGGAGCAGAGGAGAGGAGGGGGAAGGAAGAGGAATGGAGGAGGAGAGGGGAATGAAGGAGAGGGGGAGGGGGGTGATAAAAATGATATAGGGTAAGAATTAAAGAAAAGTTACCAAAGATTATAGCAAAGAAAAGCATTACAGGCACCACTCTGATGAGGGGGACTGTATATAAGTCAAACAGGATTCTCCAGGGTTTAACTTTGGTAGTCATAATGCTTTATGTTATGGATGGAAATTTTATATAGATAAACTCTGAAGTATTTTAACAACTTTTAAAAACTTAAAAAAAAAATCACACATTTATAGGGAAATAAATGTTCTGGAGTAAAACTAAACACTCAACAAATTGTTCTTTGGCTTCTGTTTTTGTTTTTGTTATTGTTTTTTTGGTGAAACCAGGGATTGAACTCAGGCCCTTTCTACTGAGCCATCTCCCCAGATCCTCAGCAAATTGTTAGTGAGGATTATTACACAGGAAAACAATCATGAGAGAGTACGTACAGATTTATTAAGTTGAACAAAGAAGATCATAAATTTCCCCCATTGTCGCATCTTCAAACATGTGATGATGTGGGGCCTTTCGCCACCCAGAGGCAGGCTTTTACGTGGACAGATAAGCTCAGCCACTGCCTACTTCACAGTCCACTCTGCATGTTTCCAACTCACTTATGACTACATAGATTATGCTCAGTGGCCTACTCTATCTACCCCAGTGTCTCCCTGTTAATACCAATGATAGCAATATTGTCACACACTGAGCTCGTACAGGTGATCGGCTTCTGCTCTCCACACAGTGGTTCACTCAGGCTTCGCAGAAGCCTCGGTTAAACCTAGTATTGGGCCATTTTTCAGAGAAGGAAGCCACATTCAGCAATGCGGCTAAGGCTGTGTGGCCACAAAGCAGAAGACCCTAGACGAAAGCCCTGTCTGCTTCCAAGGCCTGCCCTGCTTCCACACAGTGTCATAATCTGGTCACCCAGCCACCAAATCCCAATCAAATGGGACATGGCTAACTAAGCAGGGCCATTCTGGCTCCCAGAGAATACTACTTCCCTCAAAGATTCATAAATTATCTGTCTACTGAGCCAGCAGAGAGTTGTACCAGGCACCAAAATGAAGTCTAGACTCAGGGTACCTGCTGGCTGGACTGGTATCTACTTCTCCATCTCCTATCTGGCATTTCTGACAATTTCCAGGTCTCCCTAGAACTGCCAACCACTGCTTACAATAATCAGCAGCTCTCCTTGCTATTCTGCACTTCAGGACCTGCGGCCCACATGCTTTGCAGTCATTGACCCAAAGTGAATGGCTCTCTCACCCTCTGCTCCTGTATTGCAGCATCAATTTCTTCATAATGACGGTGATTCTACCTCCTGCAGACCAGCCCTCCCTTTATCAAAGATGGCACAGAGGGCAAGGGCAGGCCTGCTCTGTGTCTGTGTGCTGGGCCATTACGTCACTGCCCCAAGTTAGAAAGCCATGGGGCCAACCCACAAAAGGACTCCCAGCTCTAAAGTGCATTCGAATCCGGCTCATGGCCAGGGGTCACTGAAAATGAAAGGCTGTGATTGGCTGCCAATGACATCACTGTTCTAGAGGCCTGATTAAACTCTTAATTAATTGAATGCCACCTTCCTTGTATACCTCACTCCACAGACAGATAAATAACCACAAAGAGAACAACACAGGGTGAACGCAGCAATAAACTTCAGCTTCTGGCTCGGACAGAAAGAAGAGTCGAACCATTTGCCAGAGTTACCTGTCATTAAGAACGATGCAGTCGCCAGGTGGGGACACACAGTTCCCTATATTAAATTATAGGAATGATTCAAAGGGGACCAGTTTCAGCTGACAAGAGCAAAAAGAAAATCAATTTCAGGTTGCCAGGACAACTAGACTTTTCCTGCAAGAATAAATTTGATACAGCTCTAAAATCTGACAACTAAATGTTTCCTCATGTTACATCACATCCCTAAAGCGTGTGTTGAGCCAGTGAGATAACCAAGCCCACTAATTACTCTCTACAACGCCCACAAGATGCGGAACCGCTGGTCTCGGATGCAGCCTGATTCTGCTCAAGCAACTCTGTCTCAGTTTTACAATGAGAGAGACCCTGTGCTTCTTCAAAGGAAGCTGATGACCCATACGCGTCAGCCCTTCAGTCTTCCAAAGAGGAAGGCGAGCGTCTCCGTCCTCCATTTCTCACGGCTGAGGTCTGTGCCTGTGTTCCCTGTTGTATGATTCATTAGCTTGCTGAGCCATTTCAGAAAAACCCGAAGTCACTGGATTATATTTAACATAAAGTCAGCCTTAAAGTGACTTTGGAGACACCATGTGTTCTACCAAAGGGTGAGTCAGAGACCTACGTAGACAAAGGCAACTCTTCATGGTAAATCAGGCTAGTCAGCAACAGAAGGAGGACTGGACGCCATCTACTCTGATAATGGCTCCTATCCCATTTCCTTAAATAGCCACAGTCATTCCACCCCTGCCTCAGAGACTCTGGGAACAGAAGTTAAGTTCCCTTGATTTCACCCATTCCACCTGAGACAGTGACCCCAAACGGCCTTGCTGCTGCAACCCTGACCCAACAATATCAGATGAGATGAGCCTTCCCTATGCATTTACATTCTCGGAAGCCTGAATATCAACCTATCCCCAGGGGCTATTAAAAACAAGAACAGCTAATAAATCACTGGAAAGCACTTTGCAAATGTAAAGTAATACAAAAATGCTAAGCGCCAATAATAAGTGCCCGAGGCTAAAGCTGAGGCAGCTCCCTGGAGAACGCAAAGATTTCCAGCTGGAGCAACAGTCCTAGGCAACCTCCACCACCACCCACCAGAAGACACCAGGGCCCCACCCCCATGCAAGCCTCACTCTCCTTCCTTGGCTGTTCCCAAATTCTTAGGAACACCTCTAGACCTCTTTACAACCTATTACAGGTATCATGACAGATACGCAGAAAAGAAACACGGAATCCAAAACCTCACTACAGATTCCTACACTTTGGACAGGAAAGCAAATGTCAGACTGTCCCTATCCTCTGATAAAGCAAATGACCCATGTAAAACAATGAAGCCATTAGGAAATGTTTGTGACTAAATTCAGCCTTGAGAGTTAATCTAGGATCTGAGGTGAGAGGCCTATGACACACCTGAGAGAAGTCTGGTGACATAAGGATAGAGCACTTCTGCCAGCCATCTGCACCATCCCCAGACCTCACCTGTGAATAAGAACTGACTGCACGTAAAGTAGGCTGAAACAGACAGACGAAGAAACTAAAGGTGAAGAGAACATATGCACAACTGAAAGCTGCTGCCAGACAGTCAGATTCCAAACCTCACCCTTCCCTTACAAGCTATGCAGCCCTGGGTCATTCACACACCTCTAATCTCTCCGTAACTATCTACCTGGGACCTGGCACCTTATACGTGTGTGATGAATGTGAACTATCCTGCCACCTCTACAGTACCTAAAGGGAGGCTTCAGCTAGAGTCCAGCTACAAACAAGGGAAGAGCAAACACAGAAAGAGAGAGATCCAGACCATGGGGATGGAGAGTACATCTTCCCCACAAGCTGGGCCTTGTTTCTAAAGAAGGACTCTTCACTGGTCCTCTCCCCAAATACCTCATTTAGGGTAGATAAAAATAGCTCGGGGACAGTCCAGTACCTGCAAACCTCAGGTTTTTGATGAAATGGGAGGAGAGGAGCAGCCAAGTGCTTGGTCAATACAAGGGTCAGTTTTCAGCATCCAAGCCACTGAGATCCAGGACTGAGCATCAAGGCACTCATCTCCGTAGAGAACTAGTTTTCAGAGGAGGAAAATGCCCTCGCAGCCATGTGTGTTAGCGTGCTCATTCAACACCCTCTAGCACACATGGACACAGCCGTGCTTCCCAGGGAGATTAAGAAAAGAGGACAGAATCAGGCCCCCAAATTCAAGGACCTAATCAAACAATGGACATCTAAGAATACTCACTTCTCACATGAATACAAACACCACATAAATATATGAAAAAATGTTCAACATCACTAGCCATTTCAGAAATGCAAATTAAAACAACACTGACATTCCATCTCAACCCAGAAAGAATGACTAACATCAAGACATCAACCAATAACGAATGTTGGAGGGGGCTGTAAGGAAAAGGGAACCCTTCTCCACTGTTGCGGGGAGTGTAGACTGGTATAATCACTATAGAAATTAGTGTGGAGATCCCTCAAAAAACTAGGATTTAAGATCCCATTCAGTCCAGCTCTTCCCCTCCTGGGTATTTTTCCAGAAGAACTGAAAACTTTGTACCACAGTGATATATGTGCACCCATGTTTATAGCAGCACAATTTGTCATTGCTAAGTCTTGGAAACAACCCAAATGCCCATCAACTGAGGAACGGATTAAAAAAAAATGTGCTATTTTTATGGAATGGAATATTACTTGGCTATAAAGAAGAATAAATTTCAGGGTTTATAGGTAAATGAATGCAACTAGAGCACATACTTTTAAGTGAAATAAATCAGACTCACATGCGTAAAGATTGTATTGTCTCTCCCTAAAGTAAGAACCTAAAAGAATAAAGAAAATCTGAATGGTACAAAATATACTGTGAAAGGAAAAGGATCTATTCAATGGGAAAGAACAATAGGGATGAGGGGGAGAAAAAAATGAAATATATATACACAGGATAGCTTGAATAACTGTACTGCTGATTTCTACTGGTCTGCTGAAAGAAGAAGTTAATATTTAATGTTTTTCTTCTTTTTAACTGTTGGAACAATTTTTCATGCTTATATCTTATTTAAAAAACTAATTTGAAGAAAACAATATGGCATATATCAACCATTGTTTAATCCCCATCATTTCGTTAGTAAAATTCTGTGTCATTTCTAATGTTTTTCTTACTATTTCATTCTCTTTTAAAATACATAAATAAATACAACATCCTGTTGTCAGAAAACGATGACTACAATAAGCATGAAATTAAATGTTTTACTGTCTCAATTAAATTCTTATTGTTTATTATTAGTAAGTATTAAGTCTATAAAATCTGCCCCTGATGAACAGCCATGAGACACCAAAGAAAGGAAATGAACCAAAATGTCTGGAACAGCTCCACAAGGCTAGACAGGAAGGAGGCTCAGGAGGATTTCCTGAGAGGGGCCTCCCTGAGCTGACAGTGTGCTGGTCCAATGCACTTCTTCGGCGGAACCCCAACAACACACTGGCCTGAATGGGCCCTCAGAGTCCCAGCCCTCAGCCCCTTCCTTGGGCACCCCGTTCTCTGGTTTACACCCTGGGCAGCAACTGCCTCACACCTGGAGCAAGGGGGCTGCTAAGCAGCACAGGGCCGGAGGCCAGCACGCAGGAGCCTTATGGGCTGCATTACTGGTAAAAAGCACAAGGAGGCAAAGAAGACAATGGAAAGAAAGTGCAGGTGTCTTGGTGAAGCACAGAAGTAAAGTGTCGAGTTGGGAGAAAAAACAATAGACTAAAAAAAGAGGAGAAGGAGGAACAGCACAATGAAAGAGCTCTCGTGGGCTTTGGTATGTTTAGTTTAATGTAGACATCTGACATATCACTTAAACTTCCACTAAATCTTTCAAATATTAGGTGAAGCAGACTGTGTTCTGTTCTCTGATCATCACCATTTCTAGAGTATGGTAGGTGCTCAATCAGTAGTTGTAAATAGAACAAATAATGCCCAGTTAGATTGGGCCACTGTTGTGAAGAAAAGGGCTATTAAAGAAGAGCGAAGTCTGGAGCCAGAGAGATAGTTCTGTGGTCTAAGCGCCTGCCTGGCAAGCACAAGGATCCGAATTTGATCCCTGGTACAGGATCGAGGTGTAGTAGTGCAGGCCTGTAATCCCAGGGATAGAGAGGCTGGGACAGGAGGATCACTAGGACTCACTACTGTGTAGAGAGACCCAGTATCAAATAAATAAAAAATGAATGGAGCAAAGTCTATTATGCTTCCATTTACTTGCTTTAAGGCAGATGACATGCGTAAAAGCTCTGTCCAGGCCCCTGTGAGAAGCCTGCATCCTCCCGCCCATTTGAATAACACTGCCCCATGCTCCAAGGCACTGGAAAGGCAGACACTTCCGCAATGACCTGTCAGGAGGAAAGCCCATCTCTCAGGAAACTCAGCAGGGAATCCCATACAGCCAATGCCTACAGTCTAAAGTCAGAAAGGCCGTGGCCAGCCCTGTCTCTTTCATGAAGAGGTGCTCGGGAATCAAAAGAGAGGTAGGTGACAAATGACACGCTCTTGGGGAAGCGGGTGCACTGCCCACAGGCCTGAATCTCTGCACACTGCATCAGTCTTCCCTAGAAGGACTGCCTGTCACTTTTTGTGATCATCCATCAAGACTTCTAATCACAACTGGGAAGATTAATTCCTAGATGCTACTGAAAGTAAAGGTAGCGACATGCGCAGTGCCTCGATGTGGCAGGCGTCTGTTATGAAATGACGGCAGGAACCACCTTCCACCAATCTCTTCTCCCGTAAGGCCCATCAGAAATTCCGACAGCCTGCGCGGTCAGCACTCCTTTCTGTGGCTGTGTCTCATCGCGAGAGACCATTATTATTTATTACACATGAAGCACTTTCTATCTGGAGAGTGCTTTGGAGTCATTTTTATTAGTTACTCAGCATTCCTAAATCTCAACCCAGCTGAAGCTGTGGTGAAGGACAGCAGAGCCAGAGATTCACCCACGCATCACACCTGCTGGCCCATCTTCCGCCTTCTAAAGAGGCTTCCTAACAGCAACAAAGGAGCAGCGAGCGACCAGGAGAGGGGCCAAACCGGAGGAGAAAAGCAGAGAGAAGTCACACTGACACTGCTGAAGATAAGTTAAGTCCATGTGCCAGTTTCCCCAAATAAATCCCACGATCATGTGAGACTAACATGCGCTAATGAAATTTAAAAGGGTAAGGGTAGCAAGCCCAGCTCTGTTCAGTGCTCTCCTACTGAGACCTCCCACTGGGGGAGGTGCCCGGAGCTGCAGCAGGCTGAGACCCTGGAAGGGTCTGGCTCACCTCTTGGCTCCTTGGGATGCACAGTCTGGGGGGCTTTCAGAGGAACTTTATAATCCCTTTTGCGGTTCTAAGAAAAGTATAAATAGATTTCAATCACCATGTGTAGGAATATAGAGCTCGCTCCTACATGAGTCAAAATTTGGGCAATTATATAGATGTAATCCCAGCACCCAAAGTGGAATCCAGGGACAGAGTAGCACATGAGCTATCATCCTCAATTTTTGATTGCCAGAATTCAATGAGGAAAAGTAAGAATATCAGAAGAGGAAATGTTAGGACAAATGACAGTGAATAATTGAGAAAGAGAACAAGCAGCCCAAGGGACTGATGTTAAGAAACAGAGTTCAGTTTTCATGTCATTTAATAAACCCTAAATATCCATAGATGGAGGTTATGAGTACTTTGCGTGTACCTCAAAGCACTGAAGGCTGTGGCCTTTGGCATAAGTTCCCTTTACTACACGCTATCCCATGTGGTAGACAAGCCCAGCTGCACTTATCACCTACTGTACAAGAATAGAGACAAGGAGGACAGGAAAGAAGAGAGATTTAATACACTGAAAAGTCCTTTCTAGCCTGCAGTCCACAACTCACTCCTACAGACCGACACCTAGCACAAAGCTTGTCACAAATTAAATACTTATGAATGACTGTGTTTTTGTTGCCTCCACTAAGTGAAAGTGCCCCTGCATGAAAAAGCAGATAACCCCTAGAAATCCTCAATTCTGTTAGCTGTCTGGGAGCCCTGGCTGGTAATTCAACTGCAAAAATAAACTGATGGACACATTACCCCGCTCATCACCAAGACAGATTCACCACACGTCAGCACTCACACAACACCTAACTAATTAAATAGCAACCTCTACTGCTTTGGGTTGTGTGTACAGGGTTGAGGCTCAGTGTATGTTTTCACCGTATTTTAACAGTTAAGCAGAAGCTTCAAAACTCCACTGCAAGCATGAAGCAGGAGAGTATCCCTCCTCGCCACATGACACTGGACAGCCTGCTCTCTTTCTCCGAGCACCCATTTTCTCATTAGTGAAATGACGGTAATGTTCCTTATCCTGACACGCTTGTGGACCTGCTATAAAGATTGGGTGAGTTAATGTGTGTGAGAGGGGTTAGTCCGCTGTCAAGCCCTTAGAAGCCTACGTCACATATCATGCTCCCCAAAGGATTAGTCATAGCCAATAAATTATTACTGTTTATATGATTGGTCTTTCCTGTGGTTTTCTCATAATAGCACCAAGCATTTGTAACCATTAAAATTTATGCTTTTATTGAAGCAGGAGATGCACTATGTGCTCTCAGTGTCCCTAAATCTTTCCCTGAACTATCCAGCCTTGCCCTGGATCCCAGAATCCTGCATGATTCTCACCTCCACTCCAGACCCTGATCCATCCTAGGTAAATCCTTCATTTCTATACACACACCCTTGCCTCTGAGGTAGGAAAAGCTCAAAGTCAAGGTGAACATCACAATTAGGAGCAAATGCTTCCCCAAAACTAGAGGCAGAGAAAGGAGTCAGTATTACACCATCGAATTGGTTCCTGATGGTATACCAAGCAGGCAACCCAAGGGGAGATTTATGTTCTGTTCTCTTCAATGTTAACAGGGGTTAACTGCATGGTCAGAGTTCTGAGCAGGTAGATTGGCTCAATATCTGTAGGGAAATCAAAGATCAATATGAAACTGAAGGAATAATCTGGAAATAGATTAAATCCATGCTTTAGCAACTCTAAGAGGCCTGTAGGGCCCACAGGCGCCTCCACTCGCCACACAGACATAAAGGCCCCAAAACACAGAGCATCATTATGTGTTCTTGGAGGACCAACCTCTCAGGCTCTTTACTTCTTGCGCAATCCCTCTGCTTAAAAGGACTCATCTGGCTCCTTCTCTTCCTGGGACTTAGTGACTAGGCTGCAGCCAACTTTAAGCCCAAAGCTGGGTGGCGAGTTCTTCATCCTCCTTCGGGAAGACAAGGGCTCATGGCAGCAATGACAATGCTAGACCACCATGGTGTCTCCCAGTAGTAACAAGATCACTCAGTGTGCACAAGCATGGGACATCAGCTGCCATCCTGACGTCAGAGTCCAAAGGCTATGATGCTGGGTTAAGAAGCAAATCCTCCTCCTTTTCCTTCAGCTAACAAATTGTCCTACTTTTAGAAAGGAAAGGGAAGAGTTCAACTTGGGCTCTAGCCCTTTCCAACATGAGTGGAAAATAACAAACTTCTGTAATAAGAATATTGTCATCAGTTGACAACAGACTGCAGAACCTAAAAAAACACAGAGGAGCTTTTAAAACCATCCCTTGTCTCAGAGTAAAAATGCCTGTAATCCACTCTAGGGCCAGAGTTTTACAATTCTATTTTCTTTTAATCTTTTTAACATCTGTGACAGCCAAGTGTCTCATCCCATTACTGACTGGGAAATTGATTCCTCAGTTTCACATCCTAGTCAGTACCTTAGGGTGTGCACAATCTGTTGGACACACCTCCCACTGGTCCCATTTCCCGTAAGGTGCAGGCTGAATGTGTCACACAGCTACGTAACTAACAAGGCCACTGAAAAGCTCAGTGTCATCCTCTTTTGCAATTCCATGTGGGCCAAACTTCCACTGATCTCTAATAAGGACAAGAGGAAGCCCACAAAGATTCATGTCTACCCCACACAAAGAGTATCTGCCAAGTGAAGCCCACTCAATAATGTCCAAATTGTAATATGCAAGGACACCACAAAGAAAAAAAAAAATCAAGACCAAGATTCATTACGTCTTTTTAAGTTCCAGCTAGAAATTGTATCTGGAAGGATCAGAAAATACCTTCTGCAAGGAATGCCACAGGAACTGGAAAAATCTCAGGCAAAATTAGAACCAATGAAAACAGAAACAGTGGAGATCTTGGAGATCATTAGATCTGAGCCCGCCACTTTGCCACTGAAAAACAAAAGGGGGGGGACACACCAGACAGAGATTCACAGTTGCATGGCAGTGGAACTGGGTAGAAAGCCTCTGCTGACTGTGAGAATATTTTCTTAGTCCACATCCCGTGCTCGCATTGACTTGAACATTTACTCCAAATTAAACCGACATGGAACTGAACAGAAAAGGGAAAATAAACTGTTCCTTGTGGCAGACGCTTGGAACATTGGCTTCTTTCTCAAAACTTCACAGTTCATGTTCTGCGTAACATGGAAATCAACAAGGGTCCTGTTTTGTCAGCGGAGCATGCACACTGCTGAGGAATGTGCCGTAGGCCTAGCATGCTCCCTCGCCTCCCCCGCCGGCTCCGCTCTGCGCCATATATGGCTCTGAGTTCTGATGTCTGGGTCATGGAACTGGGGCCTCGGCTGTGCGTGCAATCTGCTCTGTGGGCTGTTTGTCTTCACTGGAAACCCACTGACTCCATCTAGGAAACATTTACTAAAATGCAAAAGGCAGGGAAAATTGATTCACACCCTGAACTTGGAAAGGAAAGGAAGATTTTTTATTCTGCTCAACCAAAGGTATGTGAACCAGATTTTGAGATGAAGGTGGCAAGTTTAACAAATGTAAGAGCTCTCAAGAGTTCTGTGGGGAGAGGGGAGCATTCACACATGTGCGCTCAGGCCTGTGTATCTGGAGGCCAGATCTCTTGTATTTAAGTGTTCAACATAACTAAACAGACACCAGACGACTGTGGACAACCAGCCAGCCAGAAGAAATATGATGTAGCTATTTCTTCTGACTTTCAAACTTTTTGGAAAATTTGCATTTCAGAAGCAGAAATTCCCTCAAATATCTCTACATATTCCTTCCACACTAAAACAAGAATTTAGTAAGTACCTATCACTCCAAGCAACATCTTTATACAAAAAATATATGATATAACCTTCCCCAGACAATTAAAACACACAAAGACCTGAGCATGAAAAGATAATTATTTTGAACAGGGAAACTAAGTCCCCAGGGCTGGCAATGACTTGCCCAGTGGCATAGAGTTCAGGAGGGCAAGGGACTCCTAATTTTCCCATGCAATACACTGAATCTACTAAGGAGCAGAAAACAAAAGAGAGCAAGCAGCCCCCTAGAAACCTTTAACAGCACAAGATACTCACTAGAGCACGGGGCCACCCTCAAGCTGGCTTTGCTATAGGTCATAAAGAGGTCAGAGGAGGGACAAGCGTCATGCTTTCTAACAGAAACACCCCTGGAAGCAGGCAGCCCCAATTAGAATCAGCTCCATCAATCCTTGAGGTAGGATCCACACCAGTTATGGATCTGCGTTCTCTCTTTAGTTATTTTTTCTGCAAACTGGATGTGTTTCTGCCTGACAAGGTAAGGCAGGCATTGCGGTACAGTGCTTGAAAAGATGAAGTGCTCTTTCTATAAAGTGTCTACCTAGTAGTGTGTGACACAGAAGGACCTGCGTCGTCAGCTGCACCTGACAAGAGCATTTGTCATTCTTGCTGAAGAAGAATGAAGGGGCTGGTGCGCAGCCCGAGCCAGTGAATGTCAGGCGCAGCTTCCCCATTCTCAGCCTCACTGTGAACCTGAGCATACATGTCCTGGTTGAGCCTCCTTGGCCCCAGAGTTGTCTAAGGCTCAGGTGAGATCTTACCTGAGAAAATCTTCTTCAGAAGCTGTCTCGCAATGTGAAGACAGAAAGTGTGATCATACAAGTCAGAAACTTGAGGGCTGGCAGAGCACCCATGAATGAATAAATAGCACTGGAGGAATCCAAGACAGCCCAGGCTGCGCCATAGCTCAGCAGTCTAAGCACCTGCCTGGCAAGTACAAGGTCATGAGTTTGATCCCCAGTACCAATTAAATTCAGATTAACACAGTCACATCTGAGTCTCCATGCCCAATGCTCAAGAAAAGCCCTCCTGCTTGGTGGCAGATCCTCAAGGAGAGGGGCAAAGTTTGCCTCTCGGGCTCGTCAGATACTCAGGCTGGAGTTCAGGTAAGTGCTTCAAATGGAAAAAAGAAACTCTCACAGGCAGCAGCACTTTGGTTCTGCTCCGCATCCCTCTGTCTTTCTGTCTGCCAGATGGGGTTAAGTGGACCCAAGCAGCTCCAGGGCAGCTACAGCATCAGGGCAGGGAGGATCCTTTCACCTGTCCGTAATAACCCCAGAAAGTGCTCAATACATATTTCTGGACTAGCAGCTCAGCTGGGATGCCCGGAGTGTCACCCGCATCGGCAACTGGATCCGTCCTCATCTTGCAGGACATGCGTGAGGCCAGGTTCAAAAACGGACTTCATGGCTTCAGAGGCAGCCAAATAAATAAATAAACATACAGAAATCTCTCCCTGACTCATGGAAGCCGTTAGTGTGGAGGCTATGTTCACAGGGTGAACTTGACTTCGTCCTCCATTGCCATTCATTTGCTATTTGTCTCCCTCCGTCCCTCTCCCCTCCTTCCTCCCCTCCCTCCCTCCCCCCTCCCTTCTTCCTTCCCTCCCTCTCTCTCCACATTCTCCCCAGCCACTTTTGGTAGTGAGCAGTTTGTTATGTATCCAAGGAAAGCGTCACAGTCTCCGGCACTGCACAGCCGATCCATCTAAAAAACATATCATCTGTCTGTGCGGCAGAAAGCCCAGTTGGAATAAGCAAGTTCTGTGCGTTCAGCTAGAAAACACTTCTTGTTCTCGCTGTCAAAATAATTCTGTATTAAACTTCTGGGATATGTGACTAATGTGCCTGGAACCTTTTGGAGCAACTGGTTTATTTATTTTAAGGAGGGCAGCAGCGCTTCTGCTGGTGGTGGGTGTGGTGACAGAGAAGGGGGAGGCAGAAAAGAAACGCAGCGGGGAGAAAGGATGGAAGAACAGGCGAGGTGAGCTCAGAGGCCTCTCTGTAGGCTCCTCCTCGCCGCACTGGAGGCATAAGAAGGAGCCACGCCCAGCGGGAATGGAGAAAACAGGCAGGACAGGCAGTGCACATGCCCAGAGCTAAGGGCGCAGAACAGTTCCTAAAACGATTGAAATTTAAAAAGTAGAAGCAAAACAAAATACAGAGAAACACACACCACAGTAATCTTATCAGAGCCTTCCTCCAAAATCCAACTCTAACAGCCCCATAATGCTTGTAGGGAAAAAAGTCCCAAATGTCACAAGAGGGCCCTGGAAACCTCTATGATTGGCGACAGATATCTCAGCTCCAAGCACCTTGCAGACTCAACCTGCCATTCCCAATTACTCTTCCTATTTTCATGCCTCTGTTCCTTTGGGCTTGAAGAGCCAGCCCCCTATCTGAGCCCCCTATCTTCCCTATTTTTTGAAGTCCTAGCAATGTCCTCAAGCCTAGAAGAATACCACCCCCAGCACGACAATCTCCAGAGCACAACAGAACACCCCGCCTGCCCATGGCATAGCACAGGACTCTAGCACTGATCACTTCATAGCCTCTGCAGGTGCAGTCCCTGGTCTCCACACCTGCTTCCCTTACCTACACCACTGATTCGCTCCCCTTCCCGGACCCAGTCACACTGTGGCTGGCAGGCAGGTGTGGCACATAAGAACCCGAGCTCGTTATAATCTCTGGTATTTCCCCAAAGCTACCTAGAGGCCTCCAAACACAGGCACTGAGGACAGGCATGAACTTCAGTACCCTCCACAACAAGGCATGTTGATCAGCAAACACAAGAAACTGCACCCAAAAGGAAAAAAAGGCCAGGAGTTTAATCCACACTAACCCTCCAGAGTCAGCCTCTGAAAGCTGCCCTGCTTGGGTCTCCAGATCTGGTTGTGCTGCTCCACGCTCCTGTCCACTTTTGAGTCAGACAGAGAGAGGAAGGCTGGGGACTCAGAGAAAGGGTGGCAGGAACCCATGGCCCAGACGGAAACCAGAAGGGGCAACCAGGTACCAACATCTACAGCTCATCATTTTGTACAGCCTGGTGAGTAACTGCAGGTTGAAGTCATCTGCTTACTCTGTTTTGCTAATTCCCCTCCCCTTCATTCTTGTAATGCTCATATGAGAAACAAAGAGGGGGAAGAGGAAGGGAGAGAGAAGAGAAAGAAGAGCGGAGAAAAGGAGGGAGGGAAGGAAGGAAAGTGGGTGGATGGGCGACCAGGACACTGGAAAAGTGACAGGCCAGGCTGCTGCCCTGGGCAGCTTTGGAAGCCCTCCCCTAGAACCTTCAGTCCAGAGTTATTTGGCAAAAAGGACTTCAGAAAATAATTTTTCACTTTCTCCAAACTTCACCTCCCTTCCCCCAACTCTTTCAGAAACTCAGCTCCAAACTCCTAAAGTGGAAAAGAAACCCTGAGACCCAATTCACTTCACATTTTCTACTGCTTAAGGAACTCGTTGCCCTTCAGTTCTGCATCAACCCTCCCACCCCAAATCTGCCTTCCTGAAACTTAACGGTGCTCCATCCTCCTGCGCCACCTCCCCACCTTCCCATTCACATCCTATTCCTCTTCCCCACACCCCCCGTCCTAACACACAAAGGTTCTTTACTCTTGCTTTTGTAGAATGACATAAATACCTCCAAAGGGCATTTTTCATTTATTCATCCACTTATTCTTCTAAAACAAAGCATACTAAGCACCCGCTGACATGAGGCCTGCTCTCCGCAAGCTTGTGCTCTAGGACAAAGCCAACAGGCCCACCACAAACTAAGCAGTTCTGGCTGGGGGCATCTGCATAAGGCAATCTACAGGCCCGCTGAGGCTGGCTCTGAGGCTTGTTGGCCAACGTGACTAGCCTGAGGGAAAACTCTGCAGAAGGAATGAACGGCTATGTGGACTAATGAAGATACCCTGGAATAAAATGCAAGAGAAAGATTCTGGCAGGCAGCAGTGGGGGAGCCAATAGCGGGTGAGGGTCACAGTTTCATGGATGCAAGAACACGAAAGGACCTTCTCAGGGGGGCTCAGGGGCCTCATGCAAAAGGGGAATGCTATCACCAACAAACTGGGAGGGTACTCACTAGTAAGCTGGAAAGGCACTTTCAGTGTGATTGCTTAGGAGCCAATCACTGCAAAGCCCATACCAATGCACTGAATCCTCAGAACAACCCTGTTTCCATTTCCCAGAGGTTGTTCAGGTGAACTGCTAGCAGGGGAGCAGCCGGGCTGCAGAGTTTGGCTCCTTCTACCCTACTCCACACTACAGAAGGGCAGTCTGATGATCAGAATCGGACGGGTCCATGCTCCACCCTATGTGCAAAGGGCAGCTCCTGAAGGACTGGGAGAACACAAAGGTTTAATGAAGGGAGAAGACACACTTAGCATTCGTGTTCAAGGTGATTGGTGCTAGTGAATGGGTCATAGACCAGTGATCTATTAGCCCGGCATTAACCCTATCCTCCACCTACTCACTCACACATGCATAAATCACTGCTTCAGCTTCAGATCAAGAGGATATGCAGCGATTTTGTGTATGTGCATAGAGTCTCTAAAATTTGAATTTATATACACTGGAATGGTTTCTTCCTACCTGGTTCAGAACCTGAGGCTCCACAGAATCTGCCTCATAGTAGACAGTGAGCCAGCAGTCGATGGTGAATGGCTGAGTCTGGCCACAGCGCTCTGAAAGGCAGCATTGAGCAGGGACTGAATATTCACAAAAATAGCTCAGGCAAAAGACACAAAAGGGAGGAAAAGAAAATCTAACTCTTGAGAAATGGCACGCATTCTACTCTCTCCCTGTGCCGCCACTTCTGCGACCTCCAGTATGCAACACAGGGGTCTCAGGAGAATGGGAAGGACCCTAAAGGGCCCAGGCCCCTGGGCAGGGTGTACCCCGACACTTTCTTCTCAAGTGATCTTTGTCACATCCTCGGTCTCCAGCTTTCCTGTCTGTAAATTGAACACTAGATTCTCATTTAAAGTTACTTTCCCAGCATGTGATGGGAAAATCCCAAAAACTATCTAATTGCATTTTGATTTAGAGAGGACTTTTTAAAAACACTGAATCCTTTAAAAGCATTACATAAAGCAGAGCAGAGAACTGGGTTACAGAAGGTGAGCTCAGACGTAAGAACCTGAGGTCACAGACCAAAATCGGCTTCCACCGATGCAACCTCATAGTCGTTAGTGGTGAGCAGCAGAAGTCACATGGATGTAGGCTTCTCTTTGTTCTTACCTGTGGATTCTGATGTTGTGCATGAACACATTTTATTTTGCTGTTAAAAAAATGATCTTGGATAGTAATTTGATTATTAATTCATTTTATTAATGCCCAGAACGACGCTGATGAGAAAAATCAGGATAGCTGGGCAGCCCACCATTGGCGGGAGAGGCAGGCTTTTCATCCTCTCACTGGAGAACAGGGCTGAAGTGGCAATCGTGAACTCAGTGATGGCCCACAGGACACTATCTCCAACATTTTATTTTTTCCCCTTGCTCTTCTTTCCTTGGGGGAAGCGATAGAAATGGGAATTGGGCACAGGGCTTCTGTATTTTGGGGATGAGGCTCAGTCATGAGGCTATCCAAGTATAAGCTTCCTGCCACAGTCTTTATCCTCAAAAGTATCCTAAATTAAGAAACAACCCTTCTAAGCAAATCACCAAGCAGAGTATATTCGATGAAGCTAAATCATTATTTTTTAATTATGAAAGAAACATAGATATATAATTTAAAATATCACCAGTCCTTAAGAAAGTGATGTTTTGTGAAGAGAATATCTAAAGCTGTTACAAAGCTGACTCAGATCTCCATACATTGGTCTAAAATTTTCACAGATCATGATACAGGAAGAACAGGTAAGCCAAGGAAAAGCCTTCCACTACTCGTGAGTGAAGCCACTCATACCTGTCTTGTGTGTGCAACCGAGTGTGATGTGGTGTGCAGAGGGGAAGCAAGAAGGACAGAGACAGAGGCAGAACGGAGGCGGAGAGACTCTGATGCCTTCCAAATAATTCTAACAATGATGAGTACTGCAGAATGGATTTGGGGAGGCTTTTATTTTTTATTTACACTTTACACCCTATTCAAATTCTCTTTAGAGCTCAGAAAACACTTTTTGTGATAATTAAGGCTTAAAAAGAAAAACACAAAGATAAAACAGAAAAAGAATGAATGAATGAAAAGAAACAAAAACAGCGCTCCAGGACCCCACAGTTGGCACACACATTTCATAAACACAGAGTGCACTGCCTGCGTGTCAGCGAACTCAGCTCTACGTGTGCCACCTCTGTTCTCTACAATCACCTCCCGCTTCATTTCCTAAAAGTGCTGGGACTCATTACTTCATGTAAGGACAGTAGACTCAGGGGATGGGGCCAGCAGTGGGCTTTGGAGCTCCTTCCTACCAAGAGTCTCTCCCTCCAAGAAGAGGCAGGGGGACCCCCTCACACTCTCACAGGCGCCTTGCCCCTGGCCCCTCCCAGCCCACACAGAAAATTCCTCTGTACTCCAGGAGCACTGTCTTTTTAAATTTTGGCTCCACCCAGCATGCCTTCCACATCATTTTCCCCACACAGCTGTTGTTGAGGAACAGTTCGCTTGAAGCAAAAAAAAAAAAAAGAAGTAGACAACCAAGTTCACATTAGGTGCTTCGCAATCATGCAGCTGGATGATTTTCTTGAGCCGGTAGCATCAATAACAATATCTTTTTTGGTTCAGATTTGGTGATAATAACAAGAAGAAAAAACTAAATAAAAACAGAATACTTACAGAACAGACTAGCCTTTTCAACTGTTATCAAAAATGCAGAAAAGTGAATTCTGCGTTTCTCCAAGCCCAGGACACCTCAAATTACTGTGTGGTACTGAATGAGGGCAGGGCTCGGTAAAAATAAGGGGAGTGAGATGATTCAGTGGAATAAGCACTTCCCCGGCAAGCACAAGGGCCTGAGATCAATCCCCAGTTCCTCCAAAAAAAAAAAGAAAAGAGGGCCATTTAAGAAGATAATGTGAACAACCTGCCCCATAAACAAAGCCACCCGTCTCTCCCTTCTTAGGAAGAGCCCTCCTTCCCAGTGCGAGGTGCTGTGCCGGAACTAGGTCACAGGTTTCACTCCGTCAACAGTGGGCCTTTCCAAATGCTCATCAAAGCTACCGGGAGCTGGCGAGGCTATCTCAGTGCAAAGTGCTGAGGCAAAGTACAACAACACATTTATTTGGGGAAAAAAAAAGAAAAAAGATTTATGGAACACTTCCCATATTCTAGGCACAGGGGAAGCTACCCACATTAAGAAGAAGCTGTCCCGCCCTCCAGAAGCTTACAGTAGTAGAAGGAGAAGGCTTATGCATGCATGAATAAGAATAGCTCGAGGTACAATGTGATCAGTTCTAAAAGTGTTCCTGTTCAGAGCAGTGCAGCGGTTCTAGGAAAGCGTGATTATTGCGAGCTGCTAAGATGACAGACAGCTTCACAACAGAGTTACTACTGCAGCAGGAGGAGATACAGGAACAAAGCTGGAATACGGCAGTCTCGGGCCTGGGCGCAGATGGACTGGCTGGAGCCCAGGAAGGCAACACCAGAGGCCAGGCTAAGGAGTGGAGGGGATTTCCAGAGAAGCAAGGCAGAACACACCGGAATATACACTGTGCACCACTGTGATTACCTCACGGAAGCCACTCTTACTTGTAAGAGCAAATGAAAGCAGTAAACAGAAAATAAAAGAAGCCGCAAACAGCTTAACCTCTATGAACAAGAATAGTACTCTGGAATCAAACCAGTGGAAGTGATTATGAATACCTTACAGATGGAAAAAGAAAATCCTTCATTGTTGATAATCTGGTTGAAGAGGGGAGAGCATGGAATGGATTGTGACTGGGCTGGGAAGATGAAGAAAGACATCTTTTGGGGGCTCTCAGTGGTTACCTCCACATGGTTCAGTCCTCTCATTCTAGACCAGTCACTCAGTATTCATTTCCATTCCTGCCTTCACCACCTCAGAAAACTGTGAACACTTAGTAACTATGTTCTGCCCTCCCAGGGGGTGAGAGCATCCTCTAAGATGGGGAGTTCACTGGAGCCAAAGAAAGGGTATGGAGCACCAGAAAGAGAGAGACAGAGAGGCAGAGACTGAGAGAGACGGACACAGACACAGACAGAATAAGGACAGTGGAACCCTTGTATATTGATATCCAAGGTCCTATTCTGGTCCACTCAAAATGGAATCTATAGAGGAGCCTAGGTGTGGTGGTGGACAAAATCCTCCCCCTAACGATTTGGATGTGTAATTGGGACTGACCATCACTGCTGGAAGTTCGGATGACACTCAGAGAAGTCATGGGCACCAGAAGTACCAACTAACAGCTCTGTTCAAGCATCAGGGCCATCCCCACTACCAGCCAGCTCCTCCCTGGCAGGGAAGTCAGGAGAGGATCCGTAATGAAGACTTCTGAGCCCCAGGGCCATCAGCAGACACCATCAGAGCACAAGCCACAGAGTCTATGGCAGCAGGTACCAGCACTGGCCTCACTATGTTCTGCTCTCCTCTGTGACAGTACAGAAAAAGCAGACACATGCAGAGCTCAACCTCAAGCACTCCGAGTTGTGGAAATGCAAATGGCAATGGACGGGATGCTAGGCTTGCAGTACGGCGAACCAGCAGCAAAGTTCTGCCGTGTTCTAGGTGAACACAGCGAGGTCTTTAGGCTCTCTGAGTCCATTGCCTTATTTGCAAAAAGGAATTAGAATGTATGCCCTCTATATTGTTTATCATGTAGGACTAGGGATGATGTGTGTAAGGTGCTCACAAAACAACCATGCAGGGGCCAGCAAGATAGCTCAGCAGTCTAAAGTACTTGCTTAGGCAAGTTTAGGCAAAGCTCAAGGACCATGGTTCAATCATCAGCACCACATGCTGCACCAGCCCTGGGCTGAGCTGGCCACAAAAAAAAAAAAAAAAAAAAAAAAAAAAAAAAAAAAAAAAAAAAAAAAAAAAAAAAAAAAAAAAAAAAAAAAAAAAAAAAAAAAAAAACATTAAACTATGACTATAGAGCAAAGAAGCCAATGTGAAGGTCTTCAAATTGCAACCTTTGACCTAACCAGGAACTGAGAACAAAACAAGATATTTGTGGCAGGAAACCAATTTCACATTGCAGGGGCTGGTGAAATAGCTCAGTGGACTAAATCACCTGCTTAAGCAAGCTTAGGCAAATGTAGGGACCACAGTTCAATCCCTTGCATCACATGTCGTGCCAACCTCTCCCCCAGGGTGGGCTTAGCTGGCCACAAAAAAAAAGTAATGTCAATTTCACATCGCATACACCAGGAAAAAGTGTTATCCGTACTTCTGATATCAATTAGGAAACTGGCTCTTTAAACCTGTCCGTCAGTTTGTCCCCTCAGGTCAGGCTTGAACTCTAGCAATTTCATCTGGTCATTGTGTCTGTTTCTCCTCAGCAAACAACGAAACAGCAAAGCTGAGAGGTGACCTCGGGAGATGGCATGACCATCACTCTCACCCACCACATAGGTGAGACAATTCCAAAGGCTTGCACAGGTCTGCTTTCAAATGGCAATCAATATTCATTAAAGCACAATATCACTAGCTATCAGAATAAAGCCATAAGTACAGCCTTAATGAACAAATTTAACAACCCTTCTCATAAGACTGGCAGTTGAAATTAAATGCCTTGCTGTGTGTGTGCCAGGGACAATTCTAGAGTCTGAACTAAAAGCAAGGTGAATGGGATTTAAAAGCACTGGGCACAGAGTCTGCAGATGGAGTCAGGCGATCACCACTTTTCTAATCCAAAGCAACTCTCTGCCTAATAGTTTCATGCTCCCTGAACTACTTTTTAGTCTGTCCTTGCAACAACAGCCTGTATGCGTTTGTCCTCATGACCCAAAGGTATAAAGATCTCCTAAGAAGAGATCTAAACTGGCACCTATAACCCATTAAGGCCAAGTGCCAAATGGCTTGATGTCAAAATCAGTATCATGCCAGAGCCAAAGTGCAGAGCCATTCACACCATCATCTGTATTCCTAGGGTGCAGGAATATGAAATTTCTCCATGTTAAAGACCATTTGTCACAGACGTTTCCCTTCATGATTTTGGAGGCTTTGCTGACGCACAAATGCCGAGGGACAATGCAGACATTCTACTTTTAAGGTGCGACAGTTAAACAGGGCTCTTCGTGAAAGACTCAAGGCCTTAAGTGGAATTCAATATAATTAAAATCTAGAAACAGTTCTTAACAGTTATTCTGTTTAGTATTATAAATGCAATCACCAAGAAATTGTATAATAATTATGATTATGTCATAATCTAATCTTCCAATTTTTCAATTCCAATTCACATTTTTGTAAACAATTGTCAGCTAAGAAAGGATATAATGTTGCTCTCAAAGTTAAGTAGTTTACAGACTTATTTTAGTACAGTTTAACTAATCTAATATTTACATGTTTTAGAAATAGTTGTTTAACTATTTTAAAGTCTTAAATAAATTGTTTGACCAAAGAAATTAATAACTTCCACACCATAAAACACAATAGCATTTTATTCATATGCTAAGATTTACTTAATATTTCAACAAAGATGTAGAATCTCAGAGTATAAAGTGCATCAGAAAGATGTTTTTTTTTTTTTTTTTAACCTCAAGCGGCACGCAACATGGTGACCTATATTTGGAAATAAACACCTGGACATTAACAACAACCATGACACACATAGATGTGTGGCTGGAATCCATGAACAGCCCATGCAAAAGGCAATGATCTAACATGGTAAGTCGGGCAGTCAGTAGGCCAGACAGGGAAAATGCATCTCTCTTGACTCTGCAGTCTCAGCTGTGTCACTACAAACTCTTCTCACCCAGGAGAGGAATGGAAGTCTCTGGCCTGAAGCTTCTGCACCTATATCGAGCAGCCCTGGTATTCTGAGTGGGTGTTGGAAAGACTTCTGAGGTGTTCAGGGAAAGCCCCTGTCATCACACGCTCCAGCAGAGGGTGGTACCTGATAGCCACGCTGCCCACCACCCAGGATGAGCCCACCCAGCAGATGAGCGCAGCCACCCAGAGTAGGACCTGCAGCACGCAACCGTGACAAGAAGAGAACTTACACTGACTACTGCAATATTTCAGAGCTCCCTTGGCATGAGACAGGGGTATGCTGGGGCCCGAAGGTTGTTTCGTGTTCACACAGAGGGGAGACACTGTGATGATGCTGAGGGCCAGACAGACAGGGTCTCCTGAAGTCTAATATCTAAACTGGGTATTGTTAGGAGTCCTGCTACAAGTCACGCTGCAGGAGGGAGCACTAGTTGTGGGATCAACTGCCCTTGGTGAGCTTGACATGCTGCATCTTTTTCCTTGACCAACTAAAGGGAGAAACCAAAGAAACTCAAATCACTGTGCCCCGTGCACTTGGTAGCTGACACCTTAAGAAAGAAGACATCTGTGCATCAAGAAACATTCTTCGTTAGAGTTTTCACACTCTGCCTGATTCTTCCCTGGCCATGCAATGACTCTGCAGGAACAGAGGCAGAGAGCTGTTGCCAGCAAAACAATACATGAAGGGCCGGCCATATAGCTCAGCAGATTAAAGCACCTTCTTAGGCAGACGCAGTGGCCAGAGTTTGAGCCCTGATGTGCCGTGCTGCCCCCACACCCAGGGTATGCTAAGCCAGCAAATGAAACTGGACGTATGGCACTGCCTGTAATCCCAGTGCTTAGGAGGCTGAAAACAGGCGGATCACTAGGAATCCGATCTACATAGTAAGACCCTATAGACCTTGTACTACAATACAAAAAACAAAACAAAACAAAACAAAACAAACAAAAAAAAAAAAAAAACTCAAAAATCTCCTGCTGACATGACTTGAGTTCCATGGACTGCTTCATGCACCTGACTGGCAGACTGTAGTTTCCTCTTCATCTCATTGCTGAAATCCCAACTTAGCATGTTACAAAGGGTCCAACATACCAGGCCTGAGACAAGAAGGACCAGCACCAACTATACAGACCACAAAAGACAGCGAGACCCCGTCCCAGAACAAGCAGGCTGCTCCAAATTACTGCAGTCCACCACTTAAATCTTACTGAATCCTGCCCATAAAAGGACAGTTTCATCTGCTTGCTTCTCATCTTTCTTTGTAGTTTTGTAATATATCATGCATACCATTTAACTTAAGAAAATGTGGGCAGATCTCTCTCTAGTTTAATGTCTAGTCCCTTAAATTCATCAGGCATTTATTGAGAAAGAAAGAAAGGAACCACCTGCACAGATAAAGCTGGGTGAAACCCTAGAACTACAAAGGTGACTGGCATAGTTCTACTTATGTAGTGCAATGTAGGCACTAAATACAGATTAACTATAGGGTGCTACAATGCGTAAGTATTTGAGACATTAGTTGCACTGTGTAAAGTATAGAGGGCCTTCTAAGGCAAAGCCCAGGATGTACTCCACAGCACATGCATGCGCACATGTGTGCAGTTAGCTTGTTCAACATCATGTGTTTTGCATAATGGGTTTAGAGGAAATCTTGATTCTTTTCCTTACAGGCATGCATTTTCTACAATAAAAAAAAAACTTAACTATATGTATATTCTAAAAGAAGTAGCAATAAAAGTCATTTTGATTATATAAAGTACCATAATCCTCCAGAAAATAAAAAATGACAGTGAAAAATAAAAAGGAATTAGTAGCCTCATAATGTTTAACTCCCAATGAACTCCTACAGTCAGTAGAGACACTGAGCACCCATTCTTGCCCTAGAAGGCCTGTGTGTGTGTGTGTGTGTGTATGCATGTGCCTGTGAGCATGTGTGCACATTGTGTTCCTGAGCACACGTGCAAGGTTGAGATCTGCTAACCTCAAATATGGAATCCTCAGTAGGACCCTGGGAGAGAAGGATGTGAAGGCAAGACCACAAAGCCCCCAGGAGGAGGCCATCACGTCTCAGTGGCCAGCAGTGGCATACAGCGGAGTGGCTGCTGATGGGAAAAGCAGTCCAGACCTAGAAGAGAGACAGGGCAGAGAAAACCAACAGCACAATCCAGTAGAACTCCTAACCGCCCCCCCGAAAAAAGCAGAAAGCTGCACTCACAGTAGCAGGCAACAGTTTGTGAGGTAGCTGCTTCTCCCAGGAGCCATTCTATGTGTGTGTCCAGGGGTGACAGGCACAGAAGACTGAGTCATGTGTTGAATAGTTATTTACAAGTAAGCTTTATACCACTGTGGAAGTCAGGAGGCCATACAAATAATTCTTTGCAAGCATACTGATGTACTATTTAGCCTGAAAGAATCTGTTGTTAGAACACCTACATTTGAATGTGGGAAGCAAACAGGCTCTAACGGAGTGGACAATGACAAACTTAGAAATACTAGCGCGTACCTACTCTACCTCATGTCCTGTGGTCGCTGTCTGTGCCATTCTACCAAATAAAATGATCTCAGCTTTCACCAAGTTTAACTGTGAAAGAACTAAGGGGAAACAATAAAAATCAAAAAGAGGGTATGGAAGCTTGATACACACTATACAATGCTGTAGCTCTAACAAATTTAACTCAGCAGGCCAAAGCATCAACACCAGTAACAGGTATGGGGTGGTGTGACACATTTTTGTTCCTGATCAAATATTTAAGAAATCCAAGCT
>PVKA01000208.1:37487-71996 GCA_004027165.1 Ctenomys sociabilis
GTGGTGGCGCATGCCTGTAATCCCAGCACTCGGGAGGCTGAGGCAGGAGGATTGTTGGTGAGTTCGAGACCAGCCTGAGCTACAAAGTGAGCTTAAGGCCAGCCTGAACTGCAGTGAGACCCTGTCTCGAAAAGACAAAAAAAAAAAAAAAAAAAAAAAAAAAAAAAAAAAAAAAAAAAAAAAAAAAAAAAAAAAAGAAATCCAAGCTAAGAGCTGTGAGAAGACCTACAACAATGAAACAGTCTAAATTTGCTCAAACTGGCATTTCCCAAACATTTTACTGCCAAAAAACCCCCAAAAGAAAGCTTTACACAAAAGATTTACAAACAGCTCAGGGAAGACTAACATAGCTGTGTCTCTAAAATTAAATTATCAACAGATGAGTTCTTTTATAGAACAGGAAATCTTGCTAAGCTTTCTATAAAAATCCTTGCCCAGCGTGGTTATGGGGCCTACTGAGTATCACTGAAATATGGGCAGTTTGTAACAGGACATACAAAGACATCATCAGGCGACCAGGATTTAGAGACAACAGACAGGGCTGGGGATGGAGTGCTGGTAGAGCGCCTGCCTGGCACCTGCAAAGCCCTGAGTTCAGCTGTTCATTCCTCAGTACCACACCAAGGCAGGGTGGGAGTGGGGGTATTAAGAGTGGATAGTGAGTGTGTGTGTGTGTGTGTGTGTGTGTGTGTGTGTGTGTGTGTCTGCAGCAAAGGTGAGGTTACAGGTCTGAGAAGAGGGAAAGGACACACAACACCTAACATTCCCCTTGTTTGTCTCAAACATCTTTTCTATTAAATAGTCAATTTATAGACAGACAAAATCAGAGAAGCTGACTTGCAAAAGGTAAAGAGCTCTGAGTTCAAAGGCAAAAGATTGTGGGTTTTGCAGCAGATACCAACGCTTGCTTATTAGCCAAGTCCTCAGGTCCCTGGAATGTCTGTCTCTCTGTCAACTGTCCTCCATTTGCCTTCCCACCTAGCCATAGTGCAGGCTAAAAAACAGCCACCTCTCAAGGCTGGCCAAGGTATTTGCACACATGGTGTTGAGACATGTGACTGGGATCGCCCCTTGGAAAAGAGGTGAAATTTGATTCAATCAGTACCTCATACACAGAATGGATCCCAAGTGAGTGGGATCACAGTGTGAAAAATGCAACTATACGGAAGCTGGAGGATGACAGGAGAAGACATGCAGTTGAGAAATGCTAACTAGGACTACAACCCAAAAGCAGTGAGATTCTTACATTTATCTACATAGAAAAAAATGATTAGTTGACAAAAATATGAGAGAAATAAGTCCACTATATTCGAAAAGAAAAACTGGGAGAAATATTTTAAAATATTTCGTAGATTAGGGGCTGAGGAAACAGCTAAGTAGAATAAACGCTTGCCTGGCAAGTGCAAGGGCCTGAGTTCAATCCCCAGTTATGCCAAAATATATAACTAAATAAATATTAATACACCTAATTTCAAAAGACTATTTTAATTGAAAAAACACCTAAAAGAAAAAACAATGTGCAAAAGACATGGATAAACAATTCACAAAAAGGAAAATCAAAAGTTTACCAAATATGGCATTCAAACACACAGAAAGCTGTTAATTTTATTTGCAACAAAGGATCAATGAATGGGAGATATGACATTCCTGCCCCTCCAGACCTGCAGCCACTCACCCTGACAGATGGGCTATGGGTCAGGATGCTCCTGAGACATCCCAAAAGAAGGTCATTGGCGGCAAAAACAAAACACAACAGCAAAAAAGGGACAGAACACTGTCTCTGCGTACAAAAAGGGCTCATACACGCAGGCAACACGGTAGCAACAGGCACACAGGGCAGAAAGAGCCTGGTCTCCAAGTCCATCCTCCACTGATAGGAAAGGGGACGTGTGAAACAGTGGCTGGTTTCAGAGGACAGACAGAGAACACACGAGATGAAACGCAGGCCTCTGCTTGTTCCTGCAGTTAAGAAAGTGCTCACCACAGTGAGAAAGCAGCAAGGAAATAAGATGGAGAAAGGCGCCTCCAAGCCAGGCAGGCCAACCTGGAGGAGCTCTCCTGGGCCAAATCTGGACCAGTTCAGCAATAATAAGAAGTTCCACTGCCTTAATAATTACAAAAGATGAAAATAGAAACATAGAAGCTCCTATCATATGAGAAAGAGACAGAGGAATGCTGAATAACAAAAGTAAAAGGGGCAAAAAAGAAAGAAAATCTTAATTTTGTAACCACCATATTATACACTGATACAGATAAGAATTGAAAGAAAAATTTTACCGAAGCAAAAATCAAGTATCTCAGGTGGGAGAGATAGCTCAGCAGCTTAAGTGCCTGCCTGGCAAGGGTAAGGTCCTGAGTTTCATCCCTGTTACAATAAACAAGTAAATAAATAAATAATCAATCTGTTCATTGATTTTTAATAATTGAGAAGGACAAAATGGAAGCTATGCAGTAAAGAAACCAGACAATATCTTCACAGGATGGGATAAGCACTATTTTCTTTGTAGAAAAACCAAGACAATTGAAAGCAGGTATCTTGAGCCTCCTCGTGGGATGGCTGAGCAGGACACACACATCACCCTAGTGGTCTTCCTTGGGGGAACACAGAACTGAATCTAAACATGAAGAAATTAAGACAAAATGAGAACAGCGTAACTGGTGAAGAGGAAACACTGCATACTATAAAAATATCAGTGCTGTAAAAGATAAAAAGAATGCTGTGGAAACACTGCAGAGTAAGGAATACTACATTTGTGACATTTATGTAGCTACCTGCTGAACAGCTAGACTGCATTGAACAGGGAGAAAACGCTGTCAAGAACATCACTTGGCCAACTAACAAAGAAAGAATACAGACAAGAGTATGAAGAGTTCCTTATTCTGAGGAAATACACACCTCATTTAGGGTAGAGTGGTACGACTTATACAATTTTTCTTTAAATTCTTCAGAAAAAATACAAATAAAAATATCTAAACTAAGAGGATAGAATGAGAAATGATAAAGCTAAAAGGATAAAACAGTAACAACAGCTGAATCTGAATAAAAGGTACGGAAGTTGTTCGGAAGATACTTACTTGGAAACTTTTTTTTTTTAACAAATCTGAAGTCATTTACAACACAGAAGAAGAAAACAATGGCTACCAAGAAAAACATGAGGGAAAAATGTAACAACTTAAAATTAGCTCTATTTTCTAACAGGATTTGAAGACAATAAATATAGCCCAGACTTTCCTTTAAAAACACTATTTATATGTAACATGTACATAGGTATACATTTTTCAGACCTAAAGAATTTTGTAGATTTTAATTTCTTAGTGTGGGAAAGGATTGTACTATTTCTTCGTCCTCTAAAACTCTGGGGATAAACTACATTGCACAGGTCCAAAACCACAGAGAATATTTACAGCTACAATTACAAGATTTGTAGGTCAACTCAAGTCTGTGAAATTCCAGTCCACTATGTTTGCAACCTGAGCACCATTTCCCTTCTAGAAAGAGCAAGTTTAGAATTGGAAGATAAACTCTATCAACCCACGTAATAGCTCGCATCAATTTTTAAAAACCTATTAGCAGTGGCCTTTCGGGTTAAATACTGTATTACCATATGGACTAAACAGGGGGTAGGGAGCTTGCTTCTTTATCAAAGTATGGATTAAGTCACATAGGCTACATTCCATGACACACCTGAATATACAGCAGACACAAAAACACTTAAGGATTTGTGCCTTGAAGTCTCCTTCTCAGATAAGTTTGGAAAGGGAAAAAATAAATATGAAGGTTAGACATTATGAGGTCAAGAACCATCAAACTGAATGCAACTTAATGTTTAAACAGGAACAGGTAAAATACTAGGAAGGCAGCAAAACCTTCAACCCTCTGGTTCCAAAAATGGGCTCTGCCAACCAAATGCATATATAACTAAAAGTTATGCTGCAGCTGAATACTCAATATTGTTCCCTTCCAAAAAGCATTAAAATATAAAGGTCAGTTAGCTTAAATGGTATTTTATTGTGCATACTTTAAAAAGACCTTGAACAATTAAAGCAATGAAATATACTCCCTGCTCTCATTTTTAAACATTCTTAGAAGCATAAAAAGAAAGCACATCTCAAAGTAAAAGTGTTAACCCCTTCTCCTCCGTAGCACAATATGTACTTCAAGATACAGGGGCCTTTCTAGCAGTTTCCATGGTATTCATACTGTTTGGGCAAATTTCTTGGTAATGCAAAAATCTTCACTTGGGTATCAGGGAGGTGATAACCTATAACTGCAGCCCATCAAGTAAAACGTTAACTAAGGCAGAAGTCGATCAAAAATCAGTAATAGATGGATCATTCTCAGTGCCAAGAACCTTACAATATAGGGCTGAAGCTCAGATCCTAAGTACAGATGCCGGGCATTTCGTTACCAAGCCTCTCTTCAGCATTCCATTGTAGATTTTAATAGGTGGTCAAGTCTGCAAACCACTGGACTACAAGATCCAATGTTCTAAAGCCTTAACCCTCTACTCCTTTCAGGGCCTTGAGAATACAATCATCTCATTTCTAGTCCCTGTTCAGTTTCCCAAATAATAAAACCAATGTCACCCATCTGTGGAAAAAGATTTTAACAAAGTCTACAGCTCTTTGCATAAGATAAACAACTTCTTCATGGCGTATAAAACTCGACTTTCACTATTTCAAGTCCTGCTATTGTACCAAGGAATATATAACAGAGTAAGGCTCTAAAAATAGTTCCACTGTTTTTTTCTACCAAAGTTTTTGCAAATAGTTCCCTGGGTACTTGGCAACCAGTGCATTCATGATGGGTTGTAGTTTTTACAGAATCACAGGTTTCTGGGGTGAAGGCTTCTCTGGAGCTCCTCTGGGCACCTCGCTGCCTTCAAGCAGATTATGTGTTAGGATTACTTTTCACAAATGAGTCAAATGCTGCTTAGAAAATTCATAGTTCATCCACACTCAGGCCTCCACCCTAAGGTGTCCACCTGATAGGCTGAGTCGACTGCCTTGCTGTTCCCGAGTGACTTCCATCCTCCAAACGCTAGCAAAGAGGCCTGAGGCTCCATGAGCCCTAGTCAGATGCTGTGAAATGGAAGAAAAGCTTTAGACATCAGGAAGTTATCAATCACACAATGACTTCATAACCTCGAACAAGATAGCTAATGTGAATAAACTTCCATTTTTCTATCTACTAAGAAAAACATTGGCTGAGGAGATAGCTCGGTATTCTCAGTGCCAACCTGGCAAGCACAAGGACCCAGGTTCGATCCCTGTTACCACATGTTGTGCCAGCCTGGCACCGAGCCAGACACCAAAACCAGGGTCACATCTGTAATCCCAGCACTGGGGAGGCTGAGACAGGAAGATCACTACGAATCTGAATTATGTAAAAAGACCCTGTACCAAATAAATAAAGAGAGAAATAAGTAAGATTTCTAAAAAGCTTTGTGAGAAGCAAAAAGTTCAGCTGATTCATTTAAATAAGTATGAGCCCCTACCTTGTGTTTATGGCCAAGGGAAAGACAGGGTGGGTATGTTCAAGGCCCCTGCTACCTGGGGCTCCCTAGCATTTCACCCATTTCTGGGGAAAACTTGGGTCCTGCGTAGCAAATGTTGGAGATGGGAAGAATTTTGTAGCATCCGTACCCTACAGAGACGACTTAATAAGATGTGGGAAATCAGCAGAGAGGTCAGGGTAGAGGACTGGCATCCAAATGGTACGCAATCTGTGAAGAGGAAAGAATTCGCTATAATTACATTTCAAAACTCTGAGCTTAGGATACCAGAAAGGGCAGAGGATGTTAATCACAAACAAATTAACAAAATAAATTGCAGGCTGTGTGCTTCCTAAAGGCTTCCGAACAGGAGGCCAATGATGATTACAGAGGTTATGGGTCGCCATTCCACTGAGGGGGTGGAAAAGTGAAACCAACACTTAGAAATACGTTTGCCCCACAGCCTCCAGGTGCAATTGATTAAATGCTAACAAGGGGAAACAATAATGGAGATGACCTTGTTCAGTAACCTCATATTATAGATAAAGGCATAGAAACCCATAGAGACTGCCCAGGACAACAGAAGAGCTAAGAAGCAGAGAGAACACCTGAGGGTTATTTCCAGTCACTTCTCTATTAGAAATACTTCGTACCAGTTTACACCATTTGATGGCATTGGCCAAGCAACAAAAATGGGAAACTTTGAAAACATATTTCAACAGTAATAGTCAAGAAACAGAAATCCTTTCCTTTTCCTAACAAAATAAGACCTCAAAAGCTGGGGGGGTGGGGGTGCAGCTAGCTACCAGAAGGGGGCTTGTGTAGCACATACAAGGTACAATTCCAGCACTGAAAATAAAATCATAGGCAAGAAAAAAAAAAGTAAAGGTATCAGAATGTATTTGCCATTATGTGAATATTTTTAAAAGCAAGGCCACCCAAGTCCAGTGTTATTTTGATTACCAAAAAAAGAGTAGAAGTCTGAGAAGGAACCACATTCTGTTACTGTTCTGGTGAGTTCCTGTGGCGGCACTCATTGTGTCATGACACAATCTGCTTGCTCTAAGATGAATGGTAGTAACAGAGCAAAGGTGGCAGAATGGTGGATGTTCCTTGAACACTTCCTCTCCGAATGTCTCTGGAGAGGAAGAAACAGTTATAGGAACACATCATACTGCCCATAAATGTTTAAAATCAAATGAGGCAGAATTGTGCTAACAATTTATGCTAATTCAAGCTTTGAGTGCTGAGTACACGAAGAGAGAAAAATCATGACCAGGAGAGACCAAGGGTGAGAGACCTAGCGATCCCTAGGTCCCTAGGGCAGCCAGCTAGGGGGCCCCAGAGATGACCCAGAAGGCCATCAGGATGAGCAGTTAGCTCCCTCCTGGAGCCCGCAGCCGGGGCCCAGAGGCCCGGTGGCCCCTGTCTGCTGGCTGCCTTAAAATGCTGAATGTAAATAAACCCCCCTCCCGCCTCACATGGCAGCACATGTGCTCGGCCTTCTCTGCTCCATCTCCACCTCGCTTCGAGCAGCTGAGCAAGCAGGAGATGATCAGATTCTGAATTCAAAGCCCTGGGCGGGATGTTCTGAGGAAGAAAGAAACTCATTAGACATGGTCTGTGCTCTCAGCAATCTCACGCCTAGTGAGGAAACACAGAATCATTCAGCCACCATGCACTGACTGATGCGGCGGAATTGTCGTGAAGATTTGCTACATACCACGTCTTCTGTGGATGCTAAGGATCGGCACGTGGCGAAATTCACAGCCCAGACCAGAAGACAAACACAACAGCACCACAACAAAAACCACCGTGCAGTGTGGTTAGGCTAAAAAGAAGCACTTTAACAGCTGCTAAGAGCAGATGGACAGGGAAGGTTACCATGGAAGGGGGCACCTCCCCAACAATAATGGTATTTCTAATGCCAAAACTGCAGAGGCCCTAGAGAGCACTCTCAGCTGACTCCAGGCTTGTGTTTTAATAACTTTCATGAACCACAAACCAACCAGCCAATCAGATTTGCAAAAATACCTTAGTGCACGGTATCCTAGGTCATATGTGGTAAGTGGCATAAGTCGAGTTGGAAGTCATTTTTGACGAAAGACCAGTCTTGCAGCCTTTACGCAAGACTATGCTGCCTCTTTCCAGTCTGGGAGTGAGCTTACTACCCCCATCCATGACATACTGCATGGAACTAATTCAACAAAGGCTCAAACGAGGAACTCACAAGTTCCCCCTCCTCTTAACATTATCTTGGGAGGGGAAGTTCATATTCATCTGTTCCCAAATCCAAAGCCATTCCCAGTCTCCCAATATCTGTCTGTAAAAAAATGTGAAGCTGAGCTCACACAAGCATCAGAAAGAACATTCTAGTTAATCTGCTCTTACTTTGGAGAGGAAACTGAGACCAGAAGAGATGGAGACCACTGGGTTGAATCAGACAGCACTGGAACCCAGACTCTAGCTATTCACAATCGTGCTGCCAGCCTGATGGTGGCTTATTCTGATAGTCTATATATGTTGCAGACCAAAAGTGACAGGCCTTGGCATAACAAGGATCACACCAGACTGATGTGAACTTTGGTACTGCAGACATAGCTTGCAAGAAATTAAGACACAAACCACTTCACAACTCTGCACATAAGCTTCACCAAGGTCCTCATCGATACAGCCTCCTGCACCACCACCCCCAGTCCCTGAAGGTTGGCTCTCTAATTACACTGCCCCAGCTCACTTCCGGTCTCCATTCAATACCCAAGAGCAGAGATGGGAGACAACTGCCAATGCTTAGGACTCCTGAAGGTCTCTGAGTCAAGAGCAACTAAAATTGGAGGTAGGCACTTAGAAAGAAACACAGTTCTAAACCATTTCCCATGGATTTGCTCTACAGTGCTGCTGTCTCTAGTAAAGACAGGAAAAGTTAAGTGGTTACAAAAATAGGAGTTGTTTTTTCTTGAGTCAACTGTCACTGTGGCATTTCTTCTTAGGATTTTTTTCCCCTGTCATTTTTTTGTTATATTAATTATAGTTTGATCAGCATAGAAACTATTTTGAATCCATGGGACTTTCCTCATGAGATTGTTTTGGCATGTTGGAATCAGTCACATTCAGGACCTAAACAATATGGCAAATATCTCTTTTTCTCTCTCTTTTATACTCAAATTCCAAACAAAGGAACCATCTGTTCTCTCTCTAAAAACATCAGCCCTTGTTTTCTCTTTTCCATTAATAATAATTCCTCAAACTTATATCATATCTCTCTTCCACTTGCTTATTAAAGCATTTTGTGAACACCGCCGCATTCATCTCAACATGACTCCCCATAAACTGGGGAGGAAGTGAGGGTGGGTACCAGTTTTCAGTGTGATAAATAATTATGGGCTATTTAATGAATCGAATATGAATGACTGCATGTTAGCACCACAAGAGATGGTCTGGCAATGGTCTAGACCAACTCTAACTCCAAAGAATGTGAATGGGAGAGTCTGAGAGGAGAAGTGCCTTTACATCCTATTTGTGCCATTAGCTGTCTTCTCCTGACCACAGCAGTGAAGATAAGAACCGTGACTTACACATCTGTATATCTCTGGTAGCTGGAGTGTAAAAAGTGCTCCTATGTGTATCTGTTGAATATAGGAAAGTGCTTGTGAATACTTAGTTACACCAGTGGGTATTCTGTGGGTCAGAATTCCACTCTCCTATGTAGTGTAGTGTACTGCTTTTTAGTTTAAGGCTTTATTTTATTTTCATTAATCATATTCACATCATATTAACATGGGGCCAGAGAGCATCGTAGAGATACTCCCAACAAAGGGATCTGGAGGCAAAGAAGACAGAATGCAGGCCCAATCTTACAAATAAGAAATTCGTTAGACAAATCAATTGGAAGGGTCATGTTGAGGATGGGCCATATTAAAACGTACCCCATCTGAAGGGTGACTCCCCAGACACTTCGTATTCTTTATGTGCGCTGTGGACTGCGTACACGTGCTCCTTAAACCCAAAATCACTTTCTTTTAAAAAAATAAGTCAAGTATTATGTGGCCTCACATAAAGTGCATTGGCTACAGGTACAAATAGGAGACAATTTAGTTTCAAAATATCAACAAACCAACCTAATGGAAACTTCAAAGAATTCTAGTCTTTTTTTTTTTTTTTTCCTGAAGAGGAAGGTATGTAGGTGGGCCAGCCACACAGCTCACTGGATTAAAGTGCCTGCCAGCCATGCTGACCCCGCCCCTGTGGCACACTGAGAGAGCAATTGAGACTAGATGTGGTAGGGTGCACCTGTAATCCCAGCACTTGGGAGGCTGTAAATAGGCAGATCGCTACAATTCCAGTCTACGCAATGAGACCCTGTTAGACTCTGTAGACCCTGTCTTAAATACAAAAAAAAAAAAAAAGGAAAAGAAAAAAGGAAGGTAGGTAGGAACAATGAGGGAGAGAGAAAAGAGAAATAAGCAAGCCCTTTACATTTCTCAGCCGGTGTGCCTGCCATGGACACAGGTGGGTGCCCTCGACGTCTGAGCCCGTCCAGCACCCAGTGGGGAAGTAGTTAGCTCACACCATGCATTATCAGCTGGAGAATTGTGCGTGTGTACCTCAAGGCAGGCAGCTGCATAGGGGCCTGCGTGGAAAATGGACACAGGCAGGTTTCCTGCGTACTGGGGAGCCCTCACTGCACCAGCCACCTGAGCACGGGCTCCCTGGCCCCCTTCACAGCTCCTGTAGGAACTACATGAAGAACAGGTACCCTCACTTCATGCTTTTGTGAGTACAACTTTGCCCTGTTCACACTATGGACATTTTTGCTATTGTGCTAGTTCCAAAACTAGCACTTTGGACACCATACCTCATGAGGCAACATCCTAACCATTCACACTTAAAAATGAAAAGGCCCCTAGGTTTAGGAACATAGAAAAGACTGACACAATGGTCCTTATCCAGTCTTGATCTCCACACTTAAGTCTTTCACAGGATGCTCTTCAGAGTGCCCCTGAGGAGGGCCATAGGCTAAGTGCCTGCCTCTCAGGATTAAGCCCCTGGTCAGTCCTGCAGGGCCAGAGCCAGCCTGAGTGGGGAACTCTTGCAGCCCTCACCCTGCAGCTCTTGCCAAGCCTGCGTCTGAGGGAAGGACTTCACAGCCAAGACAGTGGCTACTGCTTAACTGAGCAGCCCTACCAGCCAACCAATAAGCATGACCTGATAGATAAGATCAGATAAAGGCTTCCAAATAAATGCTTCTGCGAGGGGACACTGATGCCGTAGTATGTCAGGCTTCTCAAAGTTGGGCCATCTGAGGCAAAGCGTTCAAACAAGGTGGGCAATTGTTTCCCTTTTTACAAAACACTATAAACGCAGGCCCTTGTGCTTGCCAGGGAAGCAATTATACCACTGAGCCATCTCCCCAACCCCCCAAAACACTATAAAGCCACCAAATCAGGTAAGCTTTAGACCTCATTCTGACTCAGAAATTCTATGCCCAGCAAGAAGCTCCTACTGCCAAGTAGTCTGACCTCACTCTTCGTTTGCCTCCATCTCATCTATTCTCTCTTACACACACACACACACACACACACACACACACACTTCAGGTCCTATCAACTCAAAAACTTTGTTAGACAACTTGCAAGTAGTTCCTACCCACGTATTTCTGACTACCTCTTTCTTAAAGTTTGATACCAAGAACGTTTTAAAGTTCAATATGTAAACTACATTTATACACACACCCCACCTTGAGACGAGATCTTCCGTGTTATCCAGCAGTCTCTTCACAACCCCAGGCAACAGAGGCAACAACTGCCACCCATGGAACTGCAGGGGAGGAGAACCAGAGCTTCCACTCCTCAAGCCCCGTCTTGACTTCTTACTTTCTGAGACCTCAAACATGGTCAGCTTGCTCCCCTACGCCTCAGTTTCCCTAACTTCAAGGTAAGATGATCAGGATAAAATACATTCCAAAACATCTGCCAATTTTGATACCAACACTAGAGCTCAGAAATCTCTTAGGAATAGAGCCAAACACCCACCCATGATCTCTAGCTGATATTGGTCTTTAGCTATGGCCTCAGATAAATGCAGGCAACATTTTGCATGATGCTGTGCAATAACACTAGCACTATCCATTGGGGCAAACACCTCTAGTTTGTGTTTGTTTATTTGCAAACTACGGAAGTTTTGACCAACAGGAGTCAATAACCTTCGGACATTCCCTAATGCCCATTTTTAACCACCAGCCCCAAGTTCAGAAACTGAAAGAGTGAAAGGTGGAAAGTATCCAATAAAAGTATGGAACTTGAAGTAGTGAGAAAGTGAGTAATACCCTACCTCTCTTCAAGACTGTTTTTTTAAAAACCAATAATGATAGTCAAAAAAGGTGAAATAAAGCAAAAGTAAAAATCTGCCCAGAGGAAGGCTCATTTGCCTGGCATCCCTTTCAGCCATGTGTAATCAACACAGACCCAAAGACCGTAATACTCATGTTTCTATTTGCTACCCTCAACTGGCAGGGTTGGCCGTTTGTTTTGTTTTAAATAAAATGGGGAAGCAACAAATATATTCAATTCATCTGCAAAAAACCCATATTTGCATGTGGAAAACAAATAAGCGGGTGCCTGAATGGGTGATTAGGCCTGCGATTGCCCATCTGCAGGGCCAAATATCCTCGCAGGTGCACGTACCACCACAGGAGGAAAAGCTCCGAAACACTAAGACTTTCACCACAGAGGACCACAGGTGGGAGGGAAACCATAGCCCTCAGCTGCTGGATTCATTCTGAAGCATGCAGAGTTACAGTCTGGCCTCCTATTCACTACGCCTTGTATCTTAAAGCTGAGAAATAGGAATATGTGTTCACTTTCTTTTTGTTAAATGTATGTGGATTCTCTCAATCATAAAGGCAAATTCTTCCCCTGAGCATCCTTAAGGTGCTTTGCAAATATTTGTTGCTGCAGCCATTTTTATTAGCACATGACATCTCTCCTACAGCGTTTGCTCCAGTTACACTGACCTCACTTTTTAACAAACACAGAGCCTCCTCCAAGCTCTGGGCCTTAGTAACAGCTTTCGATCTACCTGGAACACTCCCTCTTCCCTGGCCATTCCATCATGCCTCTGGCTTCCTGTCTCCCTTCCTGCTACAGGGCCTGAAGACCACAGACTTCTGCTATCACTTACCCATCACTCTGTCTGCTTGTGCTTATGGGTAGTTGATGTGAACAAGTATCCAGTGCACAGTAGGTGCTTAGCAGCTGTTAAAATAATTTGCCATACTATTGTTATCTGCAAACCACTAAAGTGCACATCACTGCACTGGTTATAGAATAAGGCAGGATCCATTGCCCTCATAGAGTTTCTGTGTCCAAGGAGAAGAAAGACAGAATTTGCATAAGTAGCACAGCACAGTGGCATGAATCTCCTCCAGATACCTCATACAGAAAAATTACAACACTGGCAAAGTGTTAGGGAGAAACTGAAGCAGTCCTAAGAAACAGAACTCCCAATTTTCTCAAAAGGAAGCATAGAAATCATTATCAAAACTAAACAGAAAAAAAAAATTTACTAGGACATCCCAGGCCCCCTTCCTTTTGTCCTGGGCCTCCTTCCCATCTGGTCTAGGGTTAGAGGAAGACAAAAGGTTGCCAGAGATACGTGACACACGTGTGTGTCATGTCCACAAAGAATTATCTTCCTCCACAACACCTTCACTTTACAAAGGAAGTCATTTCAATACACATGAAATTTGTCTAGAGAAAATTCTAAACTCTTAAGGCCTTTAAAGGTTTGTTTTGCTTTGTTTGCTTGTTTGTTTTCATTTTATGTATTTGGTACAGGGTCTCACTACACAGCTCAGACTTGCAGTGATCCTCGTTTCCAGCTTCCCCAGCACTGTGACTACAGGCATGTGCCACCACGCCCAGACTGCTTGCCAGCTCAGCACACCCCAGGGACAGGAACCAGCGCAGCATGCAGGACTGGGGATCAAACCCTGTTCCCTGCGCTTGCCAAAGCAGGCACTTATTCTGCTGAGCTATTTCATGGGACTTTGGCCTTCAAAGGTTTTCTAAGGCTGAGCCTCTAGAAGAGCCCACCTTCCTACCCCCTCTACAGGACCCTGAGATCAGCCCCTGCCTGCATCTCTGCTGTGGTGGAGAGCTTCAACCCCCTAAGGTGCACACTCCACCTCTGGTCTGCTAGTAGCACAAGCTTTTCCCCATGACATCATTCCATTCCTTCTGCCCACTCCTCCCAGAACTAATTCTGAGGAATCAGAGGGAGCGCTCGCTGTCCTTTCTACTACGGAGTCCAACAGGAGCACACAAGCACCACTGCTCCTTCCTGTGGCATCCGCTGCCACCCCTCTCCCCAGTGATCCCTTCCAGTCTGTTCTCCACCCCTGCAAAGCTCTCACTTCCAGAACCATAAACATTCCTGAACCACCTTCCTTTCTTCCCTGTCTATCCACTTCCTGATGCTCCACTGCCTGACTTTGAGCTGATGGAACACTCAGGCAATTTGACTCTTTGAGAGCTGTGTATCTGACCTAAGGTTAGGAGGAGGGGCCCAGGGAACCTAAAGAATTCTTGCAGTGAAGTTGATCCAGGTGAGACCCAGGTCTGACCTTCTGACCTTGACCTTGAACTGCCATCTTGAACATAAATTAGAATAGTGTACACTTCATTTCCTTCAAAGTGAAGAAAAAAAGAGGTGAAAGCCACTCCTGACCCCTCCTTCCCTCATCTAAGACACATACAGAACCCAGGCCTTATAGATAACTCTTGACCCACCCAGGCCTAATTCCAGCTTTTCACCTCCTAGGAACAACACATATAGATAAATGTGAGATCTGAGCATGAATCTTTTACCGTCTCTGTACCTGAGAAGTGAATTTTGGATGCTAACTTGCCATGTGTCCTTGGGCAAGACACTTAAGAGTCAGTAAATCAAAGCAGCCTGGGAGGTAAAACAACAAGAGAGCCTCAAATTGTCTAATCTAAAAACACTCAAGAGACTCGGTGTGCACAACCATGGCAAACCCTGCAGAGAGATCAGCTCTGTCAGGCTGCAGCCTCAGAACCCTTCTCAATATAGCTCCTCAAGGAGACTTCACCATGACACCACTCGTGCCTGTGAAATGAAATCCAAGCCACTGATCCCTCAGATGAGGACAACCGCAACCGGAGGACAGGCCATGGCCTGCCCACAAGTCATGTTCAGGCTCAGGCTGAGAATCGCAGAGGTCCCCACCCCACCCCCACCCCAGTCAATTTTCCTCCTCTAATACTTTGTGCACCTGCCCTGGAGTGGTGGCTGAGAGGGATGCAGTCTTGTCAGTGCACTAAATTATAATACATACAGATAAACTGTTTCTAACCAGGAGCAAAAGCTTCTCAGAGCACTGGAAGGAAGAGGTGCTTTGGGCCAGCCTGCAGACAGGTGAGAGCCGGGCATCTGCTCTGGCAGAAAGCAACTGAGGACTGCGGTGCCTTCCTTCCCAAGAGAAGAAACAGCAGCACCAAAGGAACAGCAAAGGCAGTCGGATGCAGAGCAGAGGCAGAGCGCCGGCGGACGCCAAGGGCAGTGGCCACTGGGAGGCCTCTGTGGGGAAGCATATAGCGAAGACAACTGGAAGAGTCAACCAGGGACTTCGTGGAGGTTTAAATGCTAGCTTTAATTAAATTAAAGGACCTGAAATGGAAAAAGAAGATAAGAAAGAAGTAGACAGAAAAGTACAGACTATATCTCCATTTCGATGAGGAAATAATAAAGCCCTGCTATAGACTGTATTACAGGAACATTTTCATTATGTAAAAGCCTATTTTGCTTTCATGTCATTCTTAGATTACATCATAGAGTGGCTAAAGCTCTCTCATACCTTATTATAAATAAATCACTAGCTTAATCATAGAACACGCCAAGGCCCCAGATTTAAAAGGAAAATATTAGATCATTTTTTATAACTGATATAACTCAAGTGGCTGCCATTGAAGCAGGGTAAGGTGATGTCATCCCAAAGAAGCCCAAGGAGGAACCAAGGAGGGTCAGAGCTGCTGCGTCCAGAGTCGCTGCTGCAGCCTGCCCTCTGAACTACACCACCTTACTGCGGAAATCACACATTCAGCGGAGATGCGCAGACCCTCATGTGAAACAGAGCTCATGAGAACCGTTTCCTCAGCGGTATTCTATTTCCAAATAGCAGAAAACATGAGGAACTTCTGATGTTTGCATTTATGTCTTAGAAACCGTTCAGCTGAATTACAAATGCTAAGGCTTTTAGTTACTGGGGGAAAACATCCAACTGGGGTGACCGATATGCAAATGTTTTAGATCCCTTCCTAGCCCAGGGGACAGCGCAAAGGGAAGCGACTGAGACAACAATGAAATGAACTAAGGGGGATTTCCAGCAGAGGAACAGGCTCAAGGCTTGTGAAGTACCATGGGGGGGGGAGGACTGTACACAATCAGGGGGCACTGTACACAATCGTGCTGCTTTCTTCACGAGCACCGTGAGGTAGGTTTCTTTCTCTTTCTCTCTCTAGATCTCTCTCTTTTCTCCTCCCTCCCTCCCTCCCTTCCTCCCTTCCTCCCTTCCTTTGCAATACTGGCAATCAAGCACTGCACCTCTGCACTAAGTTACATCCCTGGCCCCTTCTATATTCTTCTCTTCATTCCATCATGCAGCCTCACTACATCACTAAGTGACTAACTTAGTCACTGATGTGCAGACCTCTTGCCTCAGCCTTCCAGAGTGCTGGGATTATAGGCTTGCACCACCACCAGGCAAGAGGTACTTCTTGCTCCACATTTTTAAGATATGAAAGCAAGTTTAAAAATTGATTAACTGAGTTAAGAAAGATTATGCAGCTAGTATGCAGGCTTCCTACTCTAAAAATCTGCTCTGTCAAAATCTGCTTTCCCTTCTTCAAGCTAGAATTCTCATACACAATGTCAGTTTTAAAAAATGAAATAAATGATGAGTACCTGAAATGCACTAAAAGTATAAAAAGGACTGAGATTAGAAGGGGCCCACAGAGTGGAGAGATATAGGGCAGTGACACTTCATTAATGACCACAGTTGCACTTTCTGCATTTGAGCTGTACCAGCTTCACCAGGAGTTTTTGTCTCCCATTTCCAATAATTTTTTTTTAAGAATATTAAGGTTAAAGGAACAAGGAGATAGCTCAGCAGGCTAAATGCCTGCTCTGTCAAGCCCAGAAACCAGGGTTCATTCCCTGACACTGTATGCTGGGCCATCAGCTGAGTCCAGGGTGGTGGCACATGCCCATAATCCCAGTGCTGGGAAGGCTAAAAACAGGAAGATCGTGATGAGTCCTAAAGACCCTATACCAAATATAAAATGAAAAAAAGAGAATATTACAATGGATTTTTTTTTTTTTTTGGCAGAACCTGGGATTGAACTCAGGTCCTTGTGCTTGCCAGGGAAGTGCTTATTCTCACTGAGCCGTCTTCCCGGCCCATTACGGTGGACTCAAAAAATCTGGCCCCTTCTGTAAGATGAACTGTCAAGCCTGGTTTTATAAAGAGTGGGGAAGAAATGTGAAAGAAGAGGTGGATGCCCTAAAAAGCTGGCTACAGAAGGAAAGTGCTGGCTGCAGTTTCCGTGTGATCCATCAGCCTCCGGCAACGCTGTGCGAGCTCTCGGCTCCTAATGCAGACATTCTTCCCAACTGCAGACGCCCTGTCTGAGCCGAGGAATGCCGACTTGCACAGCATGGCCTGATACACACAAGGAAAGGGCATCAATAGCAAAACTCAAGGTGCCAAACAGTAGTCTGCTTTTCCCTAATCTGTCTGTGAGACACAAGAGAGGGCTCCAGGTAAGAACCAAAACAAAACATGCCTCGAGATGTTGTAGAGGCATTAAGTAGCAGATAGTGTGAAAAGGCAGAAAGCAAGTCAGGAACACAGTGAACCTGCCTATGCCTACCCACTGGGTCAGTGGCCCCAGAAAGTACGTACCCAGCTCTTGGGGTCTCATCTATCTAATACATGGCTCCAGCCCAAACTTCTAGACATTTCCACCAAAGCATCTCTGACCTCCAAGAACAGCAAAGATGTACAGCTGGAGAGGCTCCTGGTCAACTGAAAATGTGTGGGGTTTTTTTCTCTGGAAAGTCACGTTAATGTTGCATTCTGCTATTTCTACATCAAGATGAGGATTCTTTAAAACAGAGAAGCCCTGTGAAACTGTTTCAAGTAAAACTGGTTCACAAAGGTAGGTGAACATCTTCCAGGGAGCCTTCCCAAATGTGCCCCTTTCTTTCTACTCTTCCAGGTATACACGTTGGCCCTGAGACATCTGAAGTGGTGACTTCCCAAAGTCTGAAATTTATCTGGTGTAGTAATGTAAACATGTTATGTAAATATGTTGTAAACAACACCCTCCTCCTGTCTGTGCATTTCTTCCCAGCTGTGTACTCCTCATGATCCAAGACTGCTTACAAGATTCTGCAGGTGAGTTCCAGGGGTAGCTCAATGTTAGGATACTTACAAAGGAAAAAAGAAGAAGGAAGAGAGAGGGAGGGACAGAGAGAGGGAGAGAGGGAAGGTCTGGGACTAGAGATCCTGCACTTCACTGCCCTCTGAATGCTAAGACCAGAGCAGAAGACAAGCACACACTGTGACTCAAGGGTAGATATTTGGCCACAACCTACCAAGCACTCTCCGCACATTCAGGCATCAAATCCTTTCTACCACAGAGTGACAAGTTGGGGAACAATTTAAGAAGTGGCTGATCTCCTGGAACCACTCCCAAGTTAAAGGTCTCTTTACTATGCCTAAAGACAAGAAACAGGAGAACTGGAATTCAGGAGAAAAGATATTAAACACAGGTACCTCTACTGTTTACAGCAAGCACACCACCTACAATATGCCCCTTGGGATATAAAGAGCCACAGACTTTGAAGAAGCTGATTGGTCACACCTTGGACCAACAAATCCTCTTGTAATTGTTGAAGTGAATGACAAAACTCTGGGTAGGCGGTTGGTCAGAAACCACCTGACCAAACATCTACACAGAGCCAAGATACTCACCACAGGCGGAAGTAACCAATGTTTAGCTTCCGGCACAGACTAATACCTAATCCTTCTCAGGAGCAGAGGAAATATTAAAACTGAAAGTCTCTGGCTACAGACAACTATTGTACACTGGTATCAAAAAAGGGAAATCATTCCCTTCCTGGCTCCCACTGGACAGTCATACCCGAAGTTGAAGGTGTGACTATCTAAGCAAACACAGCAAGAATCCAACACACTGTTGCTTTTATTAGGTCTCTCTCCCGTCCACCATCCTGGTCTTCAGATTTGCCTCCCCTACCTTTCACTGCCTCAGTCAAAAACGAAAAAGAAAAACCACAATAATATATATATTTATTTCAGCTTTAACTAGCTGTACTAGGCAAGCCTCTAGAGATCAAGCTGCCTTTCAAGGCAGAGATTGATTATGTGCCCATCCATGGACAAGACTGTTGCAGTAGAAGGCTTTCCACGGCCTATGCTCACCAGACAGTGATTGGCACTCCACATATTGTATATAGTTCTGTATGTTCAACATGATTCTCTAAGGAAGAAACCAAATCCATCACGTATGGACCACACTTTATAGTTTAATAAACAGCTTAACACCCATCAATACACTGTTTTTAAATTAAATATGACAGGCAAGCAAGACAGTGGCCCTGTCTCTAAATCAGAGACTAGGAAAGTGAGCGTGGAAAAAATTTTTCTAGACTTGAACAAGTACTGTCTGGCAGGTGTTCTGTGACTGAGTCCTGATATTACCTGCCTTTCAAAATGCTATTTGGCCATATTGGCATCAAAAGCCTCTCTCTTTCTGTCTAATCATTTAGTGAATCCTCAAAATGTCTGCAGTCCAGCTTCATCTGTGCTAGGATTCCTGCAACTGCTCAGCAGAGAATCTGCCTGGACCAACAGAACACCATTAGGGAAAGGAATGCTTGTTACCTTCACCTTTATTCTATCTATGAAAACATATATTGGATCTATTTTGAGCCACACACCCAATAGATATGGGGAAGCGTGTGACCATGGGCAAGAAACATTGTCTCTCTGACTTGGTTTTGCATTCTTAGAAGGTTCGAGGATCCTGCCTTTGCCACGGATTCACACTGTGACAGTTCTTGGAGAGGCTTCACCCTGGCCTGGTCATCATCAATGGGTAGTGTTGGGCCTGCTCACATTCCTGTCAAAAGGTGAAGCAAAGACTGAAGACTAGCACCCCCAGAGGGCTTCTGGGCTAAGTGGGCTTACAAAGGTCTACAGTTCCTCACATAGCTCCTAGTCCTCTCTTCCTCACAGTACCTGCCTGGGCATTTCTTCTCCATGGTGATGCTGCCATCATAGTTGGATAACTATTCCTAATCCAGTTCTGAGAGAGTCCTGGTTCATCCGTGTCAGCGAACACAGTCTCTTGGCCACGGTGACTGGATCAGCTATGTAAGGTAACCCAAGCCTATGAGAATGTGGCAGATAGGGCTCTCCTAATCTGAATAAGAAGAAAGATGCTCACAGCCCGGATGACAGTGGGCAGCTATCTCATGACCATGAAGCAAAACAACCTGAGGATGAAGCCAACACAATAAAAATGGCAAAGAAACAAATGGAGTGCTATCCAAGCTGAGCCTAGAGGCCCCTCTATCTCTGAACTTGTTAGGTCCTGGGGTTTCAGGGTTTGTAGGACCACTCGCCCAGCTCTTACAGATACCACAATCCATTTACAGAGTTGAAGGCTACAACAACATATTAGAAGACAAAGCCTCTATCGGCTCACAACTAATTTACAGACAACAAGAATTTCTGGGCCTATTTTAGCTTACTGCTGTTAAAGTAATCTCTCCTATTCTGCCATTCTTCACTTAAGCTCTCCAAATCGAAGTGCGAGCCTGCATATTTTGTCACAATTTAACTTTACACACTAAGAAAATTCAGCAGTTAACAATTCCCATTTGATGTTTAAACTATATATGGTGAGGGGAAAGTATTCAGGACTGTATTTGAAGTTTTAACAGGCAAAGATGTTGAAGAGTCACAGCCCAAGAGCTCTACCTACTGTGGCATGCAGACCTGCAGGTGCAGGGAAAGCCAGGTGTACCCTCATTAGGACAGAACAGCAGTCTGCAGCTACACAGTCAGGCACACATCTGAAGGAAGATGGGTTTTATCAATCACAGCAGCAGCTGCTCTGTTCTGAACAACTATTCCATACATGTAGCAAGGCTCACCATTTGCACAGCGGAATGCACAGGCAGGGAGGAATTGGACCTCAGTGTGAAGACCTCAGAACCTGAATCCCACTTGGAAGCCTTAGCCAGAATTCTCCAACCATCTCCTGGGATCTCACTACAGAGCAGGGAATCCTGATTGTTTTCATCACTCACATTTTTTTTGGAAGGGTTCCCAAATAAACAAGATAAAGCTTCCTTTACCTGGTTCCCTTTTCCTTCCCAAATGAACAGCAGGATTCACACTTAGCTCCTAATGGAACAGCAGCAGGCTCATTACCACAGAGGCTCACACCCTCAACCTAAGCAAATTCCTCAGCCTTCCTACCTCTAACAGTGCTTGTGGCATCAAAAGAGACCACAGAAAAAGCACCTTGCATAAGAGTACTGGCATCACTTTGCTTCCTCCGAAGCATTCCCATCATTGTTGCCTGACATTCCTATTTTAGTCTTTCAATTTCCAAAACACTTCCCTTCATGCCAAAAGAGGGAAAAGAAAGAACACAGTTATTGGCAGCCTAAAATCATTATTCCTCCAATCTTTTCTCCAGTTCCTCTGCCAACACCTTCCAGAAGCTGAGTCCTACCTTTCTGCTTTGCCACACAGTGTTTTAGAACTATTGTATCTTGCCCACTGCCAATGAAATCAAATTCTGAAAAGGATATTTTGGTCTTTTTTAGTTTTTGATCTTCGTTAAAAGATGTGATACTTTAAAGGAAAACAATTGATTTTTTAAAAATTCACTGAAATAAGCTAGTTAACTTTACAAAAGAAACATCTTTTCCGTGGAAGACTCACCAGTGGAGGAAAAATATCTTCCTTCCGTTGGGGGCACCGTGTGAAACAATGTAGGCTTCGCAGGACTGAGAAGCAGCTGACGGATTCCTCCTCCAACTCTGTCTCTCGCTCTTCAAGGTCACGGTCTATGAAATCAGGACAGGAGACTGCTTAGGAACTTGGGTCCTTTGTGGGTGATGAAGCCTCTGACTGGCCCACTGTGGGTGGTGCCAGGCTTGGATGTCACCACTCTCCCGGCTTCCTTCTGTGCCTTGCAAGCCCATAGACAGTTTCTACTACTTGAATTCTACTAATTTATCTCAGAATAATGTAGAAAAGGGACCCTTGTGTCTCAATCCTCGGATCTTAGGTCTCCTGGGAAAAGTTTTGTCTTAATAGTGGAGGTGAAAGAGACCAATTAGTTACATTTCAGACAACAAAAAACCAAACTTGATCTAAACCTCAACAAATAAAAAGGAGGAAGAAGAGTTTAAAGACAACTTTTTAATGATAGAACCCAGTGGCATGTTTGACCTTTAATATCCTTGTCTGAAAAACAATAGCGAGCCAAAAGAAGAAAGTCAGAAGATTGAAATGCTTTTCTAAGTTCTCAGTACCAGTTTCATTTTGTTAAGGACCATTCCAACCTCTTTCCTAAGGTCTAAGCAGTGCATATTCTACAGAGAAGTAGTCCAGTGAACTGTTAAAATTTCAGCTTATGTAGCATGGGAAATTCACATACCACTCCCACTCTCACTGCTGTGATTTTAAGTATGCCCAACCAATCAAACAACAGCTTCCTGTTGGTCATCCCATTGACTATTGAAGTCCCTATACAAATTCAAAACTTCAAAAGGCTCTGAAAAATTACGCATACCAACTTTTCCAAATGACAGCAAGAGAATCAAGGCCTAGGTCAGGGAGGGAACCATTCAGGGAGCCCACTGCTGGTGGCAGGAAGTCCGCAACTTGATCTACTGAAGCTAGGTACTACCGGCTTAGATGGAGGACACAGACTTCCTGGGCAGGGACTCGTACACCATCAGCTTGGGAGTCAAATCACAACTTACACCCAGGCCTTTACAAACCTGCTTAAACCTCCCCCTACCAATAGCAGGAAGAAACTAACCAAGGAAAACAGCTGACCTGAGATGGGCCCAGCTAAGCAATGAGCCCCCTGAAAGCTGGTTGTCCTCCTCAAGAACATCAGAGCTATCAAACTTATTTCTACAGAAAGCCACAGTTCCAAAACTGTTGAAGAGAGGCTTGTTGGAAAGTCATCCCTACAGATATGGACAGAGAAATCCCACAGAAAATGAATGGTCTACCTCTCCAACCCAAGTTCCATAGAAGCAGAAGCAAAACAAAGCTCCCTTTTGCAGAGAAAGATAAATCAGAACAGTTTCAACAACAGCATCACAGGGCAAGTGAACCCCCAGATTTCTAAACGTCAGGCAGAGGCAAAAGTTGTCTGCCCTTGGCCCCAGTGGAGTCGCCTTGGCTCTCCTGCTCCCCTCTGCACCCTAGGAGAAGTGGGCTCTCTTTCTCATAGCTGCCTTGTCTTTTCACCATTTTTTTCTCCTTTTCCATAAAGAGAACAAGCAGCTTTGCAAAAGAACCACTGTGAGATGATTGAAGTTCCCATGCAAACAAACCATTAGCAGAGTTCAAATGCAATTGAAATTACCAGTTGTTAAAGTGCTCCTCAATTTCGTGCTAAGTTTCCAAGGAGAATTACATGCTATATACTATTTAATTGGTTGTTTTCTATTTTTTAACATCCATTTATCCCCCTCCCCTACCTTATATTTCAGAAGTGTCTATAAAAGCTTCTCTTTAAAAAATTATGCATTGTTGAATAGATTAAATCTAAAGATTGAAAAGTATCAGAGAAACAGCTGCAGGGTTACGGAGCTCAGTGAAAGTGATGTTTTTGACACCATAAAACCAGCATCATTTTAAAAACTTAGAGAACACCTATAGTGCCCTCCCTTTTTACAGTGACAACACTTTGGACCTGAAAGGGAAGCACTAAGCCCTGTCCTAGGGTTCAGGACAGATTCAGGAGGAGACCCACCGCTCCCTGCCATCCCTGTCCACAGGCCTGGCCGTGGACAGCAGAGGACGGGAGGATACGACCAGTAAAGATTTTCCTAACTCTATTTTCTTAATGAAAATAAAACTTTTTCTTGTTTTCTTTTCTTTTATTTGGGGGGAGGGGTTGAGACAGGGTCTTACCCTGTGGTTCAGGCTGGCCTTGAGCTCACTCTGTATCCTAGGCTGGTCTCAAACTCACAATGATCCTCTTGCTTCAGCTTCCCAAGTGTTAGGATTATACGCAGGCAAAGACTGAAACCTTTAAAGACATCCCTGACTTCTAAAGTGAGACAGGCAATAACAACTCTCTCTCCAAATGGGTAGAAAAGAAGGAAAGGCTGACGAATGTGTGTCGTCCAAGAAGTTCAGAAAGGCACATTTCAAGAAGGGATTTGGAGCAAAAAAAGTGAAGACCCTGATCTAAACACATGAAACAAGACACAGCACGTGACAACTGCAGATTTCCATTGCTTTATCTGGTCCTGAGTGAGTGGGGGTGAGACAGAAGTCAGACCTTGCCCCATCAGTAAAAAGAAAGAATTGCTAGAAGTTATCATGAATGCAGCAAGTGAAAGTGATTTTAACCTCTCTGTGCTGGTTTCTAAATCTGCAAAGTGGGACTCACATCCCCTACCCTTCAAGGTACAGGTAACCATTTCCTGGGATTCCCCAGCAGGCACCACACAGACACCGCATAGGTTTGCACTAATTCATGTCCACTTCCTCCTTCCCAGGTTTCTGTAAGTTCTCACAGCTTAAGTCTCTCTGGTTCTAATTTATTTCAACTAAAATTTATCAGGAGCCATTTATAGACTTTAAGTCTATTAGATAACACATATTCTTTGAAAGTAAATCAATCTATATTAACATCTAAAAAATGAACCACTCCATGGAATCTTATGCTTCTCAGTATTTCCCTTCGAACAAAAACTTTTAAAATGTTATCTAAAAATGGCCTCCAATTCCAGCTTTTTGAAACATATATTTATAAAATCACAACTGTATGTCCAAAACCTAGTCAAGTTTTCTACTGACCCTCTAAAAAATGTTTTCCAATTGTACACTGAGGAAATCAGATCAGAGAGGTAGGCGCCTGACCAAGGTTTCGGGAATATTGAGTAATACACTTGGGATTTGAACCCTGGTCTTCAAAATCAAGTTCCATGACACAGGTTTTATTAACTGCAGCTAAAGCTGTCCCTAACGTGACCAGGCATTCTGCTCAAAGCAAAAACACACCTAAAAACTCCTATCATCGCATCTCAAGGAGAAGTGGGATAAAACTAATGGTTGCCTTTTTAAACTGAAGGAAAAATAAGGTTCACATCAGATGCAGGTAAATCCATCTTTAATTCCACTTTGCTGTTACATTCTTAAGTAAAATGAAAACCTCAGAGACCTGGTAGGAATCACCGGTGTCTGGGAAACAGGCCTCTCTGAAAAGATAGCTAATATCAGGTGAATTCAAAACTACAATTCAAAGTGCTAGGCTCGAGAAGAAGCAAACTGTGGGTAGTCCCAGGACGGCCTTCGGAAACTCCCTTAGCAGTGCTGTTAACACGATGTAGATTCCCTGCAGTCAGCAAATGCACAATGCAGATGTTCACCTACGCCTTTAGCCCAGGCCAAGACTCTGCGCAGACCTTGCTGGTCTGCCACGTCCAGGACTCCTAAAGACCCTGCCATCTCCCCGGGCTCCTGCTAGAGCTCACAGACAGGCTGCAAAACACACAGCGGCCTGTCTGCCACAGAGGTCCATGCAGCATCATGCTAAGGATCTGGAAGTTCTGGGAAGATGATGTGACCTCTAAACTAAGCTCAACACCCAAGAGAATGTCCCTGCATGAAGAAAAAGACACTAGACCTAGAGAACACAATGTGCAAAGACTTCCAGAGGGTGAGTTCAGCGTGTCCTCAGGGAAAGTGACTAAGCCTAAGCCAGTGAGCCCAGGACAGAGAGACAAGGCAGATGGCAGGACACGGGACTGGAAAGGAATGTGGCAGGCAGGACACAAGGGGACTTTGTGTCCCTCACTAGTGCACTCGGATTGTGAGACTTGTGGAACTGCACCTTGGGAAACAACACTGAGAAAGTTGGGAAATAAGGCCATGACTTGAAGGAATGGACAGACAGGTGTGGGGTACACAGCTATAATCTGGGATGGCTGGGAGGCTGAGTTGGGTGGATCCTAATTTCAAGGCCAGCCTGAGCAAGTTAAAGGGACACTGAAACAAAAAGGGTTGGCAATGTCATGCATTGGTAGAACAACTGCTTAGCAGACATGAGCTCCTGGGTTCAAGCTCCAGGAATGAAGGAAGGAAATGAAAAAGGGCAGGAAGAATGGAAGGAGGGAAGGAAGAGGAGGAAGGGAGGAAAAGGGAGGGAGGAAGGGGGAGGGAAAGAGGAAGGGAAGGAGGAAGAGAAGGAGAGGGGAGGGAAAGGGGTGGGAGGAGGGAGAAAAGGGAGAGAGGGAGGGAGCGGGGAGAGGTAAGGGAGGAAGAGAGAGGGACCACCTTCCAGGTCAGCCTCCACACACAGCAAGGGCGGAAAGTTCTGAAGAAACCTCCTACTCAGAGAAGATGGCTGTAAGGACTGCCCATAAACCACACCTCCATTGGCCCCTGCCTCCAAATCTAACACTCTCACCTGTGGGGCAGACCTGTGGAGCACCAGAGAACAGCACTATGCCTTAGGGGCCCTCCAGCTTCACTTAGCTCCTTGAAGCACTGAGCTCCAGAAGACAGGCTGAAGATGTCGAGGGCTCTTTCCTCGGCCTCCCCCAGCAGAAGCCAGACCTGACCCAGCTTTTTCTGTGTGTCTTTCCCATGCTGGGAGCCTTCTACTACCAATGAGTTTGCCCTGAGTCACCAGTTAGGTTCTGTGCTACATTGTTCCCTTGAAGGAAGAACCCTGGTAGTGGTTCCCAGATGTCTACAGTATCAGGAGGGTGAGACACCTTCCCAACACTTGAAAAGCTTCCCAGATATCTAGAAGAATGAGACTCAGAAGAGGAGGACCAAGAAAGAAGCGCCACTGAATGGATGAAGCATCTTCGGCTCGAGTAGGGTAACTGACTCGAAATCCAGGTTCCGTATTTGCAAGCACCATACATTTACACTCTGCTGCCTCAGAGCTTTCTGTGGTGTGGGTGAGCAGAACAGACAGACCATTTCCATGGCAGGGGAGTGGATGGCATGCAGTTAGCCAGTGGCGATTGGGATCACTTCCTTTGGAAGATGATTTTGAAACAAAAGTCCATGGACAGAGCAAGAGTTCTCCAGCTAGAGATGGGAAATGTCTTCCCAGGAGCACCATGAGCTAGGAACAGCTTGAGTTTGGAACACACAGAGATGGGTAGATTCAAGGTGCCCCTAGGGAGAGGCTAAAAGTGGGGTGCTTCAAGGACAGGGGAGCTAGGGCACAAGGAGGTCCCCAGTGGACATGAATCACTGTCTGGGTCTGAGAGCACTAGGACACCAGGCAGAAGTTTCTGCTTACCACCCTTAAATACTGGGGAACGGTGCACTCAAGGCAAAACTGCATCCCGGCCTCAGCTCTCCTCGCGGTGGTGTGATCTGGGGTCCAAGCCACGTAAGTAGCCTTTCAGGGGCTGGGCCAGGGCCAGGAAAAATGGGTACTCAGGTCCTTTCAAATCGGAGAACAGGACATCATTCCCTGGCTTTGACTTCAGGTTCCACACCTAGTTCACAGGTCACAGCCTGGAGAAGTGACCAGGCTCACTAAGTAATTTGTACTTTGCTTGGAGCCAGAGTACCCCAATTTGTAGATGCAGCATAGAAAATGGGGTAGGAATCAAAGAATTCAAGGTGGGCCGGCCAGGTAGCACAGCGGACTAAAGTACCTGCTTAGGCAGGCGAAGGGATGGGGATTTGATCTCACCACCACATGCTGTGCTGTGCCAGCCCTGCCCAGCGGCATGAAGAGGTCTTGAGACTGAGAGTGGTGGCGTGCCTGCAATCCCAGCAGTTGGGAGGCTAAAAACAGAAGAATCACTATGAGTCCAATCTACATAGTGAGGCCCTGTAGACCCTGTCCTAAATACATAAAAGGAAAAGAAAGAAAAAAAGTTCAAGGCACTGCAACACTCTTGAATTTTCTACTCAGAATCACAGAATCCCAACCAAGTCACTTCCTCTTAAGGAGAGCACAGTTTGCTCATTTATAAAATGAAAACAATAATCCTTAAAGACCTTGGTTCTTGCGAGAACACTTAATAAACTGGAATCAGAAGGCTTGGGCTCCTTCTGCATGCAGGCCAACATCTTAGAAGAGCTGTCCTCCTCTCAATAGCCGTTAGGCTGCTCGGGGTCCTATAAAAACTGCCCAATCCTCCTAAAGAAGCAGTCTAAATCTGGAGTTGTCAACAATATCTTCCCTGCTGAAAATTGAGCTGTATTCCCCAGGAAAGTCATTACATCTTTTTGTGCCAAATTGTTTTCATCTTTTAAATGACCCAGTAATCCCACGTTGGGCAATATACATAAGGGAATAGTCCAGAAGGAAAAAAGAAGGCAATTTGTTCAGAGATGTTATTCATCGCGCTATTTCTAGCTCTTTCTATATCCCCCTATTATAGCACTTATCTCACTGTGCTGTAATTATCCACTCCCCTTCCGCAAGCCTCCAAATTATCTTTGAATCAGTCCCCAGCACCTAGCACAATGCCCGGCATACAGTAAGGACTTAATAAATGTTGGTTGACAGAAAGGGTAACAGGTAAGTAAGAAAGTTCCTTTTAAAACTTGAGTGAGCAACAATAAAACACAGTTTTTAAGGTGTAAGGTTAAACTGATTTTCTTAACACGGCAAGTACCTGAAGAGAGTGTGAGGAAACTGTGGGAGTAATAACAGGTGCCTGACTGTAGCCTGTGATCCCAGGGGGCTCTCCGGGCTCGGGACACCTTTAGTATAAGATGGACATGGGATCCTTGGGGGCAGAAAGTCCACAGGAGGTAAATTTGGCCTCATAGGCCGCACAAGGCTCAGCGAAAACTCCTTGCTTTTTGCTGTCGGACATTGAGCAAACTACCTACCTTCTCTGAAATCAGCTTCTCTACTGAAAAAGGGAATGTTTCCAGAAAAGACAGGGCTACTGGTGGGAATTAGAGAGAAGAGGCTGTGGCTAGCAAGTGTAAGCTCAGGCCTGAATGGAGGAAGATTGTGACAGGCCCTCCCTGAGCAAGGGCCTCAGGTGGCTGGAGCTCTAGGGAAAGAGAGGGGGAGGGGAAGGGGAGTGAACGGAAAAGGATGGTGGAGGGGAAAGGGGGAGGGGAGAAGGGAGAAAAAGGAAGAAGGGGTGGGAAAAGGAGGAGTAAAGGTGGGAAGGGAAAAAAGGGAAGAGGAGAAGAGGGCAAGAGAGGGGAGAGGAGGGGAGAAATAGCGGGACTAGAAAGAGAAGAAGGGGAGGAGGAGAAAACGGAAGAAAAGAGAGAAAGAAAAACGAATATATTAAATATGGCCCATAAAGTCAACATCACTCAGAAAGTTCCATATTCTTGGTGGGAAAGAATGCCTTATAAAAACACCCAGGGAAAGCAAAGGAAGCTGCGCATTCTGCAGGGCTTACTCGGGCATTCCACCACCTCCCAGCCAGGAAGTCATAAGCAGGAAGCCACTGCCCAGCCCCTTAGCCCGAAGCTCAAGGTCAGAAACAAAGCAAGCGGGCACACACCCTCTCTAGGGTAGAAACTGCAGCTGCTCCAGTATGCGGCCTTGCGGCACTGGTTTTCAGCCCCTCTAGGTCCTTCTCACCTGATGTTTCCCTGAAATAAATCTCACCTGACATCACACACAGGCTCTCTGCAAAGCGCACCCTAACCCACCCGACCCCTCCCCAAGGACCTCTGCGGCCCTGGTTTCTTACTTTGAGAAAAAATGTTCTAAGTCACTACTAACCCCTCCAAACAGGACTTGAGCTTGCAGGCCTCCTGCCCCAGGCTCCCAGGGAACCAGGATTCCAGGAGGAGCCACCACACCCAGCAGCTCTCCGCTTCTGCTCTGGCTGGGCCTCGCGAAGAAGGCCCCTGCCCCCAGCAACCAGCAAGACGCTTGGCACTAGCTGGGGTGGCGCCCATCCTACCTGGGCTTGGCTCGCCCGCCTGCTGAGTCGCCCCAGCCTCCACCTGCTCCACTCCCCTGCATCTTCCCAGGCAGCCTTGTGCTCCTGAGCTCAAGGCCACCTCAGGGCCTCAGGGCCTGTAGAGCTGTCAAGGACCAAGATGCTTTGCAGGACTGTCAGGCTCCAGGCAGCTCCAGGCAGCTCCCAGCGCCCGCCCCGCCCCCAACCTCCCAGTGCCCGGGAATCCTCTGGAGGGATGGCCGCAGGACTTCCACTTGCATTCCTCACAGCCTTCCCACACTCCTGCTAGAGTGTGAGCTAGGAGAGACCACAGGTTTGTGGGTATCTGCCCCTCCTCCAAACTTGGCACTATGATGCTGCCCAGAACGGTCCCGGGCACACAAGCAGGGACTCAATAAAGATTTATTAGGCACAACGGATACAACAAAAGGGAAAGAAGCTGCTCAAATAGAGGGAACAACTGGGATGAGAAAGGGAAAAGGAAGTATATACATGAATACACACAGGACAGCTCGGATCACTGTCCTGCTGATGTGTGCTGATCTACTGAAAGGTGCAATTAATGCTTGAATTTTTTTCTCTCCTTTTTTTATAATTTTATTAAAAACAAATTTATAATTTTTTCACCAGTGTTGCATGTTTATATCTGGTAATCTGAACAGCTGATTCGAAGACAGTACATATATCAACCATCGTTGAATTTCTAACATTTTGTTTAGTGAAATTCTGCATTTTTGTAATAGGGCTTTTTCTTTAATAAGATTAAAAAAAGATTTATAAAATTAGATAAGCACAACGCCAATGAAAGAAGCGTCCGCAACCTCAGGGAACATAGTCTACACAGTGGCCTCTGTCTTGGGGTCCCAGGTGCTAACGTGTGCTAGGATCTGAGCAGGGATGGACATTGTTAGGCCTTTATTGGTGTCTTGGGTAAAACGGAAGCATAGGGGGCATTAACAAGTGTGCAGTGCTAGGGCCACGGTGCCCAAGGCACCTTCATCTTGGGTAGGACCAGGGAGACCCAAGAAGGAGCCTACGGGCAGCATTGAGCAAGTAGCTGGCCTGGTCAGAAATGCACCCTAGCAGCCCCCAAGGTCCTCAGGAACACAGCACCCAACCTGCGCCATTCATTTCCAAGTTCTGCCTTCCTCTGGAAAAAATCCAAATTTCCTGATGAATGGTGTAACCATGGGCGGGCACTAACCTACTAAATGCATGAGCTTGGGCTGATGAGATAGCACAGAGGACTAAGCACCTGCTTAGGCAAGTGCAGGGACCAGGGTTCCATCCCCATCAGACCAGGCCACACCGGCTCTGCCCCTCGGCGCTGTGAGCCAGCCGAGACCTGGTGTGGTTGCACACACCTGTAATTACAGCACTGGGGTGGCTGAAAACAGAAGGGTCACTAGGAGTCCAAGCTGAGTAGAGAGACCCTACACCAAATGTTAAAAGAAAAAAGATGCAACCCATCTGTGATGTTCAGCAACATGAGAGAGGGAGATGAACAATTGCAAGGAAGGTGAGATGGGTAGGAAGACTAGGGCAGGGCAGCAGGGCATGGATCCAAATGGAGGAGACCAGAGCCTCACACTGTTTGCTAGAGGCAGGCTTCAAATTTGGCTGCACTTCCCAGAGGCCAATATAAAAACAAAGCAAATATAATTTAGGTATAAAAAATAAGATACATAAACAGCTACACTCTCTTAATTTACTGGTAAGAGACATCTGCTATAATAATATAAGTATAATATCATGTATGCAGCTTGTATGATACCAAAACATTATGAAAAGTTTGCAATGTATTAATTTATCGAATCTGTCCTGTTAAGGTGTCTTAAAACTGTCTCATTGATATTTGTACTTCAATAAAATAATAAATAAATAAATAAATAAGCAAAATATCTGTGTAGAATCCCCGGGAACACTCGGTGCCTTGAACTGTCACAGCAGAGAGAGGGGAGGTGTCACTACCCAGCCAAGCAGCACCATTTTACCACACTGTCCACTGTCTGCTGGATTTCCAATTCCATACACTTGGAAGCCGAACCACTTGGGTCCACTCACAGGCAGCTGCAGCGGTGACTCAGTCACCTGAGTGTCCAGTCCAATGTGGGGCACCCAGTCGGTAATCGACCACACAGTTGTCCCTGCTATCGTTATCGTTATCAGTCTTCCTACTGGCATCCCCAATGCTGGCTTTCTAGTGCCCTTGCCCCTTTGCATCATAACAGGAAAACAGCCAAGTGTCCCCTCTTCAAGGCAGTCTCCTCACACCTCACGGCAGACCTAAAATCCCTGCCCCACTCCAGGGGACCTGAGGAGGTGACATCCTGCATGCAGTGCCTGCAAGCCAGGTGAATGCCTTCCTACTCCTCACAATTGCTTGCCCTCCTCTGGCCACAGGCTGGAACAAATGCGGGTCTCGGAGCAATACCTGTTCTAAGGCCTTTGCCACCTAAAGCCACTGGCATCAAAGTGCTTACCTCAAAAGCTCTGCCTCCTCCCTGAGGGGAAGAAAGGAAGCCTCAAGCTGATCAGAAACTCATCCTACGGCCAATGTCTGCTGATGATGGTTTTGCAGCATCTCAAGGTCACAGAGGGAGGTGCCCTCTTACTCTCTGTCTTCCTTTGGTTACATCAAAGCTGACCAAAATTGTGTAGGTGTATGTGTGCATGCGTGTCTGTATGTGCGTGTGTGTGGGTGTGTGTCAAGTCTAGACAGAATCAGGGCTCACTTTTGAGTGAAAATAGTACTCCCCAGCTCTTACTGCTTCACAAATAGCCACAGAGAACCAGACAGAAAGCCCTGTTTGATTTCTTTCAAGGCCTGTGCATCAGTAGTCACCACCAGAGATGAATCAGGAATAAAAAGTCTACTTACTGAGTTCTGCCTTCTGGACAAGCTGTCCTCCCCTTTCAGGAAAGAAAAAGAGATAAGCAGCAGAGGAAACCAGAAGGTCACATTTAAACAACAATCATATGACCAAAAAGAAAAGAAAGCTACTGGAAAGCCAGGAAGGAAAAGGAGAAAAAGGTGAAATGCAAAACAACAACATATTGAAAAGAGCATTGAATGCTTAAATTTTTTCTCTCTTCTTTTTTAATTTTTGGCCCATGTTGTATGCTTATATTTAGTAATCTGAGCAACTAATTTGAAGACAACATGCAATATAACACACATTATTAAATTCCTATCATTTGGTTTAGTGGAATACTGTATTGTTTCTAATGGTCTTGTTTACTGTTTTCTTACTCTTTAAGTTAAAAATAGAAAAAATAAAATAAAACAATAACAAATTCAAGCATCAGAATGCATGTCACACACTGAAAAAGGTCTGAACTAGGAGGAGAAGGATCTAGCCCACCCGCCACCAAAATACATCAGTAGATGAAGACGAGCGCAGCATCTCCCAGCCTACAAACTGGGCATTCACCTGACTTGCCTGTGTAAGGCTGGGAGAAAGCAAATAAACCCGCCAAGTCCTAGGTTCTACCCCTACCTAATTAGCCAGTCAGTCATCTTCAGGGTAAGTGAGCCCTGCTCCGAGACCCTTACTCCTCATGATTCACAGACAGCTGAAACTGAATCATCTCTCAGACTCCTCCTGAGTCTGACAACTCATCCAAAATGCACCATGTCCTGCATGTAAGGTATCTATCCCGTGGGGTGGCCACCACCCAAATGCCATATGCCAACATGAGACATTCTCTTTAATTCTCACCGTAACTCTGCTTCACAAGGTAAAGCCACCCTTCCCCCAGGTGTCTATAAAAGCCTTCTTTGGCTTTTCACTTGAGCCCCGGCCACCAGGAAGTTGACGCTCCCAAATTATCTTTCTACCCAACTCAAGTGAGGCCTCCGGTGGCAGGAAATATCTGTCTCCCGTTTTTTTCATATACAAATAGAACTTTCCCTCAGGCAGATCCATTTCTGAGTCTCACTGTGAGAAGTCTCCCCTGGGACAGCCACTCTCCATCCCCAAATTGAAGCAGTCAGCGTGCTGCCCAACAAAAGCTCCCATCACCAAGCAAGTGAGCCCTGGGTCTGCAGCCAGGAATGCCACTCGCTGGGCAATCACGATGTACTTACGTGAGGTCAGGCCCACAGCCTCAGCCTTGAGTGCTCCCTCACTCCCTCACACGCCCTCCTGCAGTCCTCTTACAGGACACAGCAAAGCATGGCCCTGAGGCCCGAGGGAAACAGAGCAGAGACTTTGGCTCCTCCTCAACCTCCAGAGCAAGGGGCAAAGGAATGGAGGGGGCAGGGCAAGGGCAGCAGCAGGGGGAGGGGGCGACTTTGTCTCTGGAAACAAGAATTCAAATCCTGCTTCTCCTAAACCCTGAGTCACCTCCTTCTTCTCCAATAGATCAGTGTGGTGGGTAAACATTGCCAAATATGGAGAAGCAGGCTAGAGGATGTCAGGAAAATCGCCCTTCTCTACTCTGGCACTTGAAGAGCATGCCCGACCTAAGACAGAATTCCTTACTGGGAGTAAATTAGTATCCCACAAAAGTGGAGCCTCAGCCAGGCCACACTATTCCATAATGGGAACAAGCCACCCCTGCCCTGCCTCAGAGGGCACTGATGTGCAGGTCCTAGGTTCACCTGTGGAATGGACAATTGAAAATGCAGCAGTCTGAAATACAATAACCAGTTTGACTCTTGGGCCAAGGGTCCTCCTGGAAACATGGTTTAGCACGAGCTGACAGTCGACAGTCGGCACAAGACTTGAAAATGCAGAATAAAACCAGACTCTCCGCTGAGCACAGTTGT
>PVKA01000208.1:72096-132643 GCA_004027165.1 Ctenomys sociabilis
GGGAGGGAGGGAAGGAAGGAAGGAAAGAAAGAAAGAAGAGCTGTGGGGAAGTGGAGGTGTGAGGCACAGAGGTCTTCTCAGAAAAGAGAATCCAACCTCCATTCATGGCAACCTGGCGTTTCTGTGTCACAGAGCAGTCTGGTTCCTTCTCAGAAAGCCTAGGAGGGAGGCAGCAGGCAGTAAGGAATGCTCCTTCTCATTCTTTCACCACATACACAGAGTCTTCCAGTACCCCACCAGGGCAATCTCAGCAGAGGAAAAAGATACTTCATGGACAACGGTTGCCTAAGGGGCTAGGTAAGCCCTTCCTTAAGAGTCATCTCCAGTTCCTGGCTCTTGGGCTCCACCCTTGAGGTTGTTTGTCCTCATCCCAGGGGGGATCCAGACCACAAACAGCTCTACACAGGGAGGGAGGGGACCCAAGCAAGACCTGAACTCAAATCACTCGGGAAGAGGCTGCATAAGTCAGCTCTCCTCCTGCAGTCTACATTTTCTCAAGGTGAAATTGTGTGAGTCAAAAATGATCCAACTCTGGGGCTGGGGAGATGGCTCAGTAGAATAAGCACTTCCCTGGCAATCTCAAGGGTCTGAGTTCAATCCCCAGTTCCGCAAAAAAAAAAAGCTCCAACTCTGCATGTATGCTCACAGCGGGTTCTCTACTTGTTCTACATACTGTATAGTCAATTGTTTGCTTATACTGCTTTGCATTTTAACATGCACAGCACGAGCAAATATACCCTATTTATTACACGTTTAATAAATGAACACAGACATTAAGTGACCATTCATATAAGTAAGGAAACAGGGTCAAAAAACCTTGCAGCACACACCAGAACCAGAACTCAAATGAACTGTTCTTGCCACTGCAACCTTCTCAGAAGATCCAAGAGAGGCAGAGGAGAGAAAGTGATACTCCTCCCCCTGCTTTCACCAACACAGCTTCTAACAACATCCCATGGGGGAACCTACCAGGAGGAAAGAGAAACTTCATGGAAAATAGTTGCCTAGGGATAGCTTGAGAGCTTAGAGGATCAAGGTCCACAGGGTGAGTGTCAGGAAAGGTATGAAAATTAGAAAGCAAAAGTATACATTTTCTATTTCTCAAATATCGGGAGGTCAGTTTCCTTGCCGACAAAGCGTGATTCACTTTCTCATGTCTGTGTGTTCCTCTTCCTCACGGCCACTGAGAACCTCTGGTTCAGTGTTTGACTATTTATGAACCCCATATCATAAAGCAGAAAACATTGCCTCCTACAACTGCCCCTTCTGGCTTTCCACTAGGAAATTCTTCCTTGTATGGTACCAGATTCTGGCTCCCTGACCTCAGTCTGCTTCTTAGGACCATAAGTCAACCAGTGCTCTGTCATTGGTTTGGAATTCTTGTAGGTGACTATGAGTGCAGAGACAAAGCTATTCAAGACTTCAGCCCTTAGTCATGCCCACTGTTCTCCTGAACACATCAACTGTTCACTCCTCCTACATTTGCTGCCAACTTGAAATCCATTCTTTCTGGATTTTTCCAATGTGCTACTGCTAAGCAACTCATTCAATATCTGTACTGGTGGCCATGCGGACTCACAAGACATGCCTATAAAACTCAGGCAGATGTATTTGTGCAGTGGGAAACTAAAGAAGACTGGCCTTCAAAGCCAGCTCTGCAGCCACCTCTGCCCATGCACAGGCCCACCCTTCCCAGATGAAGCTTGGAGTACTGTTCCCGACTCCCCATGACTGCACTGCAGTCTTGCCAGACCTAAAAGAACCTCCAGGATATAGGGCTACTCCAAGGGGAAAAAGGGGACAGAGACAGAGAGATGGAGAGACAGAAAGGGACTGAGAGAGACCGAGACTGAGAGATAGAGAGGCAGAGACAGACAGAAAGAGTGTGCTCTATGGGAAAAGAGGATCTTACAACCCAGTTTTAAGAATAACGAAGCAGGGCATTGGATTCAATGTGCTAAACACAGTGTTTCTTGGAAGCCTACGATTGCTGAAAACTGAACAGGGTATTTTTAGTTTGGTTTAGAAACTAAAGGTGTTCTTTTCTTCCAAAGTTCTAACCCAGTACTTTAATTCATTTTTGCTTCCCATTAGATGTGTGTCTTACAATACATAAATGCTCTTCCAGATAGTCTCATTTAATCCTTACTAAGAACTATTTCTGGGGACAGTACTATACTCTGTCGATTGGGAGGAAAACTGAGGTTCAGAGAATAAATATATTACAAGGTCAAACCAAAAGAAAGAAGTCAAAAAGGTGCCAGTTTAAACATTGTCCCACACTCACTGCTTGGCCTCTAACTGTTTAACTCTTCTAAATCTCAGTTTCTACACCTGAAAATCAGAGATTAAAATAGCGCCTCTGCCACCCTCTCAGAGCAGTTATGAGGATCAAATGAGATAAGGAGAGTGAAAGCCCTCTGGAAAAGAGGAAGGCAGTACAAAAGTGTAAGGGATTATTGTGTCATTACTTGTAAATGACTGTATACTCCTTTACAAACACAAGGAACGAGGAACAGTGAGGTCATCCTTTAAGATGAAGAACATCAGGCTCTGGGAATTCAAGGAGCATCCACTGCTCTGCGGGCCTGTGTCTAGAGGCTGCTCACTCTTGCAGTTCAAAGCTCAGCAGTGGCTGTCAGATTTTCAAACTCCAAGGCACACGTGTATAGGACTCATGACCAAATCTCCCCTTTCCACTAAAAGCAAACACTAGGTCAAAAGGAGGTAATAGAAAGAAATACTTCCAGGACCCTGAGATCCAAAGTTCTGGAAACATGGCCCTCACTATTTTCCTTGGAAGAGTTGTTAGACACACAAGCTTAGATCTCTCTGCAATAAATCCATGGGGAAATAAATGCATGGTAAGGATCTATTTACCATAGAGCACTGAGGAGGCACCCAAGCATGAATTAATCAAGGGCACAAGACAGTTCAAGTTGCAGAGACCAAAATGATAGTAAATCTCCAATCCCTTAAACCTCCTGGCCCAGCTCTCAGAGGCTTAAGCTGGAAATCTGGTAATGTAAGCAGCGGGTGGCAGGCTGAGCATATGCAGCAGAGGAGGCTGGCTGACATCAGGGCTCTCTCTGCATGCACATCACCTTGAGGGGTCCCCAGGATTCCTCAGAGAACAAACCCTGGGGTGACTACTTTCAGACCTCTCCCAGCCCCACTGATGGTCAGGATTTTTCTCCATGCCCACAGAGAACCACGGCACCGTGCCATTTCTGGATGGGCACTTCTTCCCCAGAAAACCATTCCCAAGGGTGACGCTGATGGCACACCTGGAGGATGCCAGTTTTCTGGTTTGCATTTCATCATTTGCTCTCTAGTGCTGAACATCTGGAAAAGCATTCAATGCAGTCATTACCAAGTGTGTGAGCACTTACTATGTGCATATGTCTGAGTCTCAGGAGAAGCCACAACAAGCCCAGAAATTCAGACAATCCCAAGCCTGCTGCGGGAGAGGCAGACTGTAGCAAAGGACAGGATGTGGCAACAACACAAGTTCCTTGATTTCCTTTCAATGTCCACCTTAGACTTTGGGGATGTGAGTTAAAAGTGCACAAGGCAAGGGGCAGGGCAAGGGCCAAAGGGAAGTCCAGGCAGAAGGCAGGAAGCGAACTTGAGCAAGGAGATGTCCAGGAAATATGGCCAGAAAACAGCAAACAAACAGCCCCGCACTTACAAGATCTGCAAGCTGTGAGTAAGTGAGGTTCACAGATAGGTGGAGAGAAACACTGACAACTCAAAAAGGTCAACTGATACCAACTTGCTGTACACAAAGGTGAATACATTCTATTTCAAAACTAAAAGTTGGGTGCTTTTTTCTTTCTTTTTTTTTTTAAGAAACAAAGTTTCAATGACACCATTGATAAGTCTACAAAAAACATAAGCCCTTTGATTCTTCACTGACAAATAGCAGTAATCACTGTAATTTTATGACTACTTACTCTGTGCTAGGTATCATACTAGGAAGGTTATATAGAGCATCTCATGTAACCCCAGAAGTAACTACAGCAAAAACTATATGACACAGGAGAAAACGATAGCTTAATAGAAAAGTGGATGGACAGATCCAGACAGGTAGTAATGCAGGATACCAGGATGAACCAATTCACAGTGCAAAAGCAGTGCCCTGCAAGTCAAGCCTGCACTCGGTCTTCTTTCCACTGCCCAGATTTTTCCCATTTCACTTGCATTAGCTGAAATTCTCTTCATGAAACGAGCACGCCTAGTAACTGATAGGTTCTGACCCTACTATGAATTGCCGAATTATTATTGTGGTCATCTAATACGACTGAAGCCCTTTAAACAACAGCTTACCTTCCCTTCTTATCTTCCTTTCTTCAGAGACCATCTCCCCCCTTCTCCAACTCATCCCAGGGTACAATTTTCTTTCACCTTTTCCACCACCTCAGGGAAGACCCCAATCAGCTCCTCAGGTATATCTAAACCTTCCGTTCAAACTCTATCGCTAGCAAAAGGCCATAAAAGCCTCAGCCCCCTTTGTTCCAATCCAGAGAATTCCTCATCTTCCCCAGATTCTCTCCATGTCCTCAAAGATAATAAAACCCCTTTCCCTTTCTCCTTCTGCCTGTTTCTCTGCTGCGATGCTACTGAAAACATATTGGTAACCATATATAGAAAAACAGAACTATCACCAGAAGTAGTTAGCAAGACTCCTGACAACCAGATCCCACCAGATCCCTGACTAAAGAAGGCAAGCCTTTGTTTACAACCTCAGACACACAGTAGACACTCAATAATGGTGTGTAAGTAGACAGATGATGTCTTGAAAGGTTAGGCCAGGAAGGCAACTATTTTCAGTCTTCTCTGCATAGAAGTTGAACCAATCTCAACATGATTTTCAGGGTCCAAGGAAGATACAAACATATGCAGACCAGGTACGGGGAAGACCTCAAGTCTCCTGCAGGTTCTTAAAAGCCTCCAATGAGAAAATGAGTTAAATTAGAGTGTACTTCTAACAATGTGTCTCAGAGAGGTGCTTCAGGGTGAAAGTCTCAGTCCTGCAGTGCCTCTCAGCTTGTGGCTTCTGCTAAACTATTTTGTCTTGAAATCCTAATATGAAGACATTGGACTACCACAGTGGTTTTCAACCTTTTCTCCACAGGAGCACAAATTTTCCTTTTAAACAAGTGCTTCAAGATGCAGGCTTACAATGTAGGTAAAAGCAGAGAGCTCCTCTGGAGCTACAGTGCCCCCAGGCCCTGCCTTCTCACCTCCTTTGTCACCTCCACCTCAAGGCCCAGCTTGAATCTCCCAGGCTCAGAGCAGCTCAGCCTGGAAACCACCAGTCTGTAGTTGCTCAAGGTCCCTTGCAGCTTTGCTGCAGTCATGCTAATGGCTCCTCCTTAGCAAGCAGCTCTCTAGATCTTCACCAGTGAGACAGGAAATATACGCTATGGATATGGCTTATCAGAGGAGAAGGAGGTCAAAAATAAGACAATCTGGATTGGAATCTAAGCAGAGCCTTCAAAAGCTCAGTTGCTAGAGTGGAGGGCTGGATTAGAATCTATTTGGGACCTGTGTTCTGTCAAGCAAGTTTTTAGCCTCTGTAAACCTTAGTTTTCTCATCTGTAAAATGCAAAGTACTATACTATGTAATTAATAGCAGTTTTACAATAAGAAACTTACCTAATGAGTGAGAAGAATGCTATAGTAAATACTATATTAAGACGACTCCAGCCATATATTTATCCATGTGCACAAAAGGCCAGTAGTGCGTGCCAGGAAAAGGAGATGCTCAATAACTAGCAGCGGCCCAGGCCTTTCTGTCCTTGCTTATGTGTAAGTCCAGTGTGAGCAAACCCTAGGACAGCCACACAGGATCACTGACACATATTTTGGTCCCACATTCTCTACAGTTCATCTCTGAAAACCTTCAAAGTCTTTCACTAAAATCTTTCTTTTTCTTTTCTTTTTTTTTTTTTTTTTGCAGAACCAGGGATTGAACTCAGGCCCTTGTGCTTGCCAGGGAAGCACTATTCTACTGAGCCATCTCCCTGGCCCCAGGAATCTTTGAAGTGGTGGCCATCTCAGTACCCAGAGGTGTCACCAAGAATGTTGAGAGTAAAAATACAGAGCTTGGCGAATCCAGCACTTCACTTCTTCAGCCTCAATCCATGTGTTGGTTTTCGCATCTCCAATCCCAGCCAAACAGCCCCAAATTTCCTATGTGTTCTCTGAGATTATCTTCCTGGTTTGTGAAATCTGATACTCACAATCCATCTTCCCTCCACCTCACCACAGAGAAGCGCAGAGCAAAGAGGTGGACAGGTGCAAGCTTTCTTCACTGTGCAGTGCGCATATGCGTGCACGCACACACACACACACACACACACACACACACACACACACACACACCTTGGCGTTGGCTCTGTGACAGAGCTTACTCAGTGGTATCCTTACTGACCTGCCTTTAGCCCTGAGGTGGGCCCACTATCTACCAGTCCATAAATATCCATAAAGTGTTATGAAGAGATGCTTCTGTATTTCTTTGTCACTGCAGAGCTTTTCACACACCTTGACTTTTGAAATGTTCATTATCAGATACACCCAGGACACCCAGCTTGCAATCCTAAAGTGGCTGAGAAGAAAGCCACACACTAGCCTGTAGCCATAGAGCCTCTGCACACTGAACTCTCTCCCAGTGCAGCATGCAGTTCAAGTCCTGCTTTAAGGTACAGTGCTGCTCCCAGGCCAGTTCACCCCTTAACCCTGGGCCAATCACTTCCCTCCAATGGAGCACAGCTCCTTCATCCATATAATGAGAGTTTTCATCACTCCACCTATCTGTACTCCATTTCTTCACCCCCAAAGACTTGAGAAGTGAAACCAGACAGCAACTGCTGTGGTGATACCTCACAGGTTGTGTACTCCTGAGGAAAAGAGACCCACCCAATGCCAAAGGCCAGCAGGACTCTACAAGACAGCACAAGAAAGACTACTTGGCAGCCGTCACCACCCACTTGATCCCCAAGATTAACTGCAGTCATGGGCACTGCGCACAAAGCTGCTCGACAAATTGCTGGTTTGACCCAGCCATCAATGCAAAGCTCAGGATGCAAGAGCATTTAGAGTGCACCCTGCACATCTCATGGTGTTGGGGCCCAAGAGGGAGGTCCACAGGAGAATCTCTCTCTCCTTCTCTCTTCAGGACAGGCACTCAGGGATACCTGTGTGATATTTGGCAGAAGGGAAATGAAATCTTCTTGCTGCTATTTCTGCTAACAAAGCACACTGTGGGGTGGGAGAAGTCCAAAAGCCATGCTTTTTGGCAATGTGAGGCCCAGGCACCAACCCTGAGGACAGAGGCACCTGGTGCCCAGCACCCCACAGTGGCTTCCTAATCCCACCTTCCTCATGTCCCACTGGAGGTGAGGGGGAAACACTTCAACCCAGTACCTACGGAGGTAATCTCCTGGCTTCCTGTCTCCCAGCCTTTCCAATGATCTTGTTGGTCTCTTTCCCTAAATTAATCTCTTCCCACCTACATTACGGGATTTCTCCTGGACTTAAACTTGAAAGAGTCAAGAGGGTAAAAATTAGATCAATTAACTAATCATTCGGTCCTATTCCTTTTTTATTTCAAGCTATTTGCTTAATTTTCATTTTTCTTAAAAGAGACTCAACCCACAAAACAAACCTTTGTGGTTTGTGGGAAAAGTACATACAAGAGAGATTCATGGGAGGGCTGGGCTACTGTCATAATAAACTCAATTTCATGTTGGTAGGACCTGGTGTTTACATTCCTGGTGCGAGCTGGTCCATGCACCAAGCACACCTTAGTGCCTTCTCTCCTCCCTCTCTCCATGACACTGCTCACTCGCCCTCCTCCCTCAGACTGTATGTGTCAGCAGTGCAGTGTTCCCATTCCCTGGGGGAGCCAGCATACACAATAACCCCTCTCCCTCCCACGTTCCTCCTTTCCCTCTTCTGCTTCCCCATACTCCATCTCTTGATTCACTCTCCCCTCAAGAAAGATCCACTTCTTATTATCCCTCCTTTATTTTGTTATTTGAGGCTGGTTCACTTCTGTTAGCATGATGATTGCATTGTCCTATAAATGACTTGGATTTATATTCCTTTACAGCAGAGTAATACTCCACTGGGTAAAGTGTCACGCTACTTTTATCCATTTATCGGTTGCTGGACATATAGGCCATTTCCAAAAGTTAACTATTATGAGTTGTGTTCAAGAAGCATGGTCACACATGGATCACTGAGACATGATGCATGTAACTGTTTTAGGAAGATATCCAGAAGAAAAATTTAGTCTTATTTTTTATCTGCCCAAAACAAATCTCTTCCTATACCCAATACTTTCTCCCTTCCCTCTGCGAAGAAAATAAAAAAATATTTCACTTTACTTTAGACCTGGAATAAGTAACAGGTCATAAGCAAATGAGAAGCACATGCAGTAGTTTAACCCCAATGTAGCAGAAACCCTAATTTCTACCAAATGAAGCGTGCTTACTGCATAATTACTGAGAGTCCTGTTTTCTTTCCAGCTTTGCCCCTCAGCCACAGTTACCACAGCCTGGCCCATGTAGTTCTGTGTACCCTCGGGCACAGGACACCGGGAATATCTGTTCCTCTCCTTTGCTCATCATCTGAAAGGAGCCTTTGCCACACCACTTTCGCCCATGACCCCAGCAATATATGTGCAGTTCCAAAACTCAGCTGCTATATCAGATGGAGAATCTATTTTCCCTCCTCTGGAACCTGGATGAATTTGAAATTATTCCAACTGGTAGAATACAATGAAGTGATACAGTACACACCTCCTTCTCTCAGTCTGCCTCTCTGTCTCTGTCAGTCTCTGTCTCACACACGCTCACTCGCTCTTGCTCTCTCTGCATGTGTGCATGCGTGCCTCTGTGTGTGTGTGTGTGTGTGTATGTGTGTGTGTGTGTGTGTGTGTACACAGGAGCACACTTCTCCCTTTAAAGTCTTCCCTTTGAATCCAGGCACCATGCTAGGAGGAATTCCAGACCACATGCAGAGATCACACGTAGATCACGTAGATGCTCTGGCATGGTGAAGGTCTCCTAGCTGACTTCTAAGTGAGCATTCAAATGCCTGCAGCACCCTGCTTTCCCATCCTCCCACTCAATCTCCAGGCCTTGTACAGCATGGAAAAGCCATCCTACCTCTTTGCTTTGTCCAAATTCCTGACCCAGAAAAGTCTGTGAGCATATTCCACAGTTGTTATGTGCCACAAGCTACAGGGTGATTTGCTGCACAGCAATAAAAACCTGGAGCAAAGCCCAGCCCCTTCTTTAAAGGAGCACTTGGTCTGACCACACAGACCTGCTCCTTCCACTGGCAACTCACGTTTCTCACAAACACTGGGTCTTCCAGGGCCAGGGATGGACCAAAAAAAGTTTGGGTTCAGTGACAAAAGCTAACTAGGAAGTAGCGCAGTTCCTGGAGAAAACAAGAAATCAACAGAAAGATAGACAAACAGCCTCCACCTGCTGTATCTACTGAGAAAAATGGAAGGAGGCCCACCAGAATTACAGTTTCCATCTCTATGATAGCGCTGATAAGAAAGCCTCATTACTGAAGGGCTTTTGAACAGCCCAGGCTATACTCCCAGTGCCTCTAAGGCCATACATTAACACTTACCCCCATTGAACCTCTATTCAGACACTGGGCTTCCACTGGCAGGTCCCATCAAGTCTGCACATCAGCACCACTGCCACACTGCTATTTCACTCAGCGTGGAGGCCCACAGGCCTCACACACAGTGAGTCATCAGAAAGCACTAGGCATATGCTGCAGACTAAGCTCAAAGTCCCAGCCTTGCAAGGACATAAGGACCAGTGGAGAGAAGCACAGTACCTGGAACCTTTGGTCTGCGTTCAGTGCCCAACTGTCAAGATCTGCTGGTGGTGGGCCAGCCAAATAGCTCAGTGGACTAAGGCACCTGCAAGTAGGCGCAGGAGCCAGAGATTCAATGCCCCATCCTGCCATGTGGGCCCCACCCCCAGAGCACACTGAGACAGCAATTGGGACCATGTGGTGGCACGTGCCTATAATCCCAGCTCTTGGGAGGCTGTAAACAGGTGGATCACTATGAGTCCTATCGGGTAGTAAGACCCTGAACATCCTGTAGACCCTTCCCTAAAATACAAAAAAATTAAAAATTAAAAAAAAAATGCTGGTGGCATAAGGCAAGGTCTAAGGGGGTTTCCTGATGTGTAGTACATGAACAAAAATAGCACCTTCCATACAGGTTGCCTTATAACATTAGAAGAGACACTACAAATAACGTAGGTAGAACAGGGACTGCACGCAGCTGTACTTACTGCCACTGAGTGTGTAAAACTGAGGAACAACCACCCAGGATAAGCATGAGCACTATGTTATAAATGAGAACACTGAGACTCAGACAGAATAGAAAACTTGCCAAAGGTCAGAAGTCCATTGAGCAAGGGAGGAGGGGGGCTCCCAGTCCAACCCCACACCCTTCTACCCAATCCAAAAGTCCGTGCACCTCAGCATTCTGCTTCCCCATATGCAAATCCAATGGAATCTTTTTTTCTGCATTTAACCGGCTGCAGAAAAAGCAGCCCAGACATAACGGGGCTGTACCTCAGGAGCTTTCTGGGCATCACAGGATGCAAGGCCAATGTCATAAGCCCTGCCTTTCAGCACAGTCAGCTCCTGTGGGTAAAATTAGCTCAGCTCCACTCCAGGGCCGCCTGAAGCCCCAAGGCAAAACTCACCCTGGACAAAGCACGACCTCACCTGACCCCACCTCAGGAAGGGTCCCTCATGCAGCTCATTAGGGCCTGCGATGACTCATTTTGCTCCTTCCTGTCTAGGGCTGCTGAGGTCACCTCTCTGCTATCCAGAAAAGCTGCTCTGAAGGAGAAGTAAAGATGCAAATGCAAGCAACTGTTCTATATTCCTTTCCTCTGAGGCAGCTCAAAAGCAGGGACTGGGGTGCCCCGCTGCCTCCTCAGTTGAGTGCAGGGGAATAAGGTGCTCCTGAGTTATATAAAGCAGCTCAGAGACCTGTGGTGGACACAGCCCCAAGGGATTGCAATGAGTCACAACAACTGCCCTCCTTACTTACTCTGCTGCTGATTGTGGTGGCCAGGGGACAGCCCTGATTCAATGTCCTTGAGTCCTACAGAACATAGCACACTGAAGAGGGCCTTTAGAGACCTATAGGCCAGACTCGTGTGTCCCCTCTTCTGAGACCCTCCCTGCTCCCTGCCCCACCTGGCTGGAGCTGCCATCACAGTGCCTTATCTCTATTTCATTATTTAGCATTTATTTGTTCAACAAATACCTCTCACATACTTCTTTTGGACTTAACAATGGAGAAAGAAGTACTGACCTCTGCCCTCAGGAAAGAGGAGCCAAGTTCAACAAAATAGCAAAGCAAGAGGGAAGAGAGTTAACAGGGGTCAGAGAGGGTTTATCAGAGAAAAATTCTCCAGAGGCAGAGCACAGAGAGCCATTCTGATCGGTGCACCATGCAATGACACTTCCAACAAAGAAATAGTAGATGCAAAAAATGTGGAAGCTACAGAAACCCCATGTGTGCTCTACAAGCACAGCAGCAGCATCTTAGAGATTTTCAAGATGAGCATGGAAAGAGGCAGGTACCAAATCACAACATAAACACATGTTCACATGAGGAATATGACTTTGGAAGGAGAACAAAGTCAATGGATACAGGTAAGGGTCAAAAAAGAAGACAGTCAGAAACTATGAAAGTGATGTAGAGACCTGAACTAAGCTAGGTAGCAGAGGGGTTGACTGCATAAAATGTGAGGACAACTGGACTCAAAGGGGCAGGAAGGGACAGGACACCCAGAAATCCCAGTTTTCAGGCTGGGGTGACTAAGTAGACACAAGGCAATATCGTCCACCAAGGTGACAAAGCTTCAGGATGCTCGGACTCAGGTCACTAACATCTGCAGGCACTTCTATACCATGGGCCTGGAACTCAGGAATTTCAAACCAGGTAACTATGAGCACCTGGACGTATGCACAAAGACACAGAGAAGGCTTAAGGCAGAGCTGCACAGTTCCTTCATCTACAGAATGAGCAAGAGTCAGCAAGGAAAGGAGAGGCCACAGAGGTGAAGGACAAATGAAGGATGCCAAGGAAGCCATAGTAATAAACCAGGGCAGTACCACCCAGGACAGATGACAGCACTGCTAAAATAGAAATATAATTGGCCTTAAAGACTTGAGTAAGCACAGCTACCATCAGACTAAAATGAATTACGCAGCCAAAAAAGACAGGATGCAGAGAAAAAGGAAAGGGTGGATTGTACGGTGCTAGATAAGGGCATGTCCATAGAGTTCACTTCCTTCAATGAACAAGAAGCTCCTAGACTGTAAGAAATACAATGCAAGCCACACATACAATTATTAATCTAGCAGTCTCTGTTGAAAAAGTGAGAAACAAAGAGCTGGAGATGTAGCCAGTGGCAGAGAACACTTGACTGGCACGTGCAAGGTGCTGAGTTTAGCTCCAAAACAGAAAAACATAAAGATGTGTGTGTTGAGGATATACAGATTGAATACGTGCTGAGCATACAAAAAGACCCCGGGTTTGAGCTTCAGCACTAGAAGGGGAAAAAGTAAATCAAATACTATTTAACTCAACATATCCAAAACATCACTACAAGAAGTAGTCAACATCCTAAAATTTATTACGACCTTTAAAATCTGGTGAAAAAAAAATAAAATCTGGTGAGAATTTTACATTGACAGCGCAACTTAACTTGAACCAGCCACATTTTAATTCTCAATGGCCACACGTCATTCTGATTTGATGCTGAAGGAAGGAGGGATGCACTGTGTTTCATTGAGAAATTGGAAGAACTTTCCCTGACTTCCTTCCCCTTATCAAGTATCCTTCGGAGTTGCCAATTTTAGTTTTTATTATGAGTAAAGTCTTGATATCACTTAATATCAAGGTAGAAGTATGACTTTTTTCAAAAACCACAAATGTTGGTTTGTCAATCTCTAATTTTTTTATAAGAATATATTTATTGATGGAAAGAAAGCTCTTGTCTGAGAGAGGGACAGAAAGGGGGCCTGAGCTGGGTGCCCCCAGCAATCTCTAATTTTTTAGTGGCAAGCAATTCTGTCAGACACTACTCAGGAAAACTACCATTCACATAGATCTCAGGCAGCTTACTTATTATCTTAATTATCTTTGCCAGAAAAGGAATTACTACTCCAAAACTGTCTGTCATAGACCTACTGTAAAATCTGAAATAATGAAAACCCAGTCTCGTGGCTATCCATCATATGAGTTTCCATCATAAATTTTAACCATAAGCAAAACTATGAGGTTGTCATTATTAGTATTTAGCTGCTAATATTGCTTCTATTTCCTTTGTCTCTTCAGATGTCACAGGAGTTCTAGTCAATCCAATTTTCCTTGGGAAAACATCGCTAGGTCTCTAGAGTCCTCACACATCCTGGGAAGTCTGCAGAGGTACGTGAAGTTCACCTACAAAGTATACTGGCAAGAGAGACGTACGATCTTAGCTAGGATGAGGGCTCCACTGCTCTTCTACAAACCCCAGAGTGGCCTGTATTCAGGATAACACTGTCACCCAGTATCACAACGCTGTTCCACCCCACACAACTTCTAAGAGCTTGGCATCAGTGCTAACTATGTGTAGTGCTGGGTTTCACTCTGCTTTTTATGGTGCCTGATGCCCAGAAGCATTCAAGGGATTAGAAAAAGTGTGGAAGTAAAGCAAAGCTTGCATCAAGATGATCAACTTGTTTCTCTAGCTGACCATAGAGACCATAAATAGATTTGACCAAAAAAAACAAAAACAAAAAAAACTTCCATATGCCAAGTGTCACTGATTTAGAATGAGAGCCACTCTCAGATGTGGGGGCCCATCTGACCTTCCAGCACGTAATGGTGTCAGCAGAGAAAGAAACAACACAAACAAGAAGAAACCAAGGCCCAAAGAGGGGTCCCCACACATGGGTGCTGCAGCAAGGCCATTAGAATCAAAATCTCTTGCTGAGTCCTTTGAGTTTAACTCCCCACCGACTGAACCAGCCAGCCAAAAGTATTGATGCATAGATTGCAAATATAACTCTAGGAAAAATGTAAAAATAAACTCAGCTATAATTGGCATTTCATCCAAATTCTGTTATACCAGCAAAAGAAAAGACATTGTTCCATTCGATACTTCGGCCGCACATTTTCCACAGCCAGTGGAGTTCTTGTGGCCAAGCAGCCATCAGAAGCAGCCTCTACCAGACCACACACGCGAAGGTGCCACCCCTGCACACCTGACCACACAGCACAGCTAGAAGCTGTGATCTAACCCACTGGGTCTTTAAGAAAAACCACAGTGCACTCACATATCATGTCGCGGAAGGGCGGTGGACGACAGGGTCAGTTCAGGAAATTCTGTTGCAGGTTAACAAGCACTTTATGTGGCACTTGTATACCAAGCAATTTCCCACACATTTAACAAATACAGATTCACTTCCCTGGCCAGACAAGGCTAAGAAGCAGCTATTGCTATCGCTGCTCCCTTCACAGATGAGGAAACTGAAGCACTGACTGACTGGACTGTCAGAGCTGGAAATGAATCTGGCCACCTGGTTCCAGCTCTGCATTCCTCACCACAGAACTGTGCTGTCACTTGGTTGGCTTTGTTTTTATGACTGGAAGGGAAGACAGTGGGACACCCACTTATGAAGGTACGCTGAGAAACAACAGCGGGGCACACACAGCAGCTGCGATGCCAGCAAGATCAGCACTCTCCCTAAAACGAATCATAAGAGAAGCCAGATCTTAACCAGGTTATTGATTTGCTCTATAAAAGCCCTGTCCCAAGACCAGAAATACGCAGCCTCTCTGCAAACACCAGATTCTGTCTTCATCAGCAGGCACGTGAAAGTCAGGTCCCAGAGACTTGAACAAGAGAAAGATGCAAACCGCCCTTACTCGGAGAATTCCGCAGAACCCCTGGGAAAGGGCCTGAGGCTCTGTGTCCATGCTTAGAGAAGAGCTCTGGGCCTCAGTGTGCAGCAGAGGATGCCATCCTGCTGCCTCCCAATTTTGTCAGCAGCCACACTCCTAGGCAAAGACCGTGCTCCTCCTGGGTGCCATCAAATTCGTGGGCCAAAGAGGCACATGGCCTTAGGAAGTCAGGCCTTGTGGTCAGCTGGACTGCAGCTCAAATCCTATCTCCACCATTGTGTGACCTCGTGGTTGAGCCACTTGCACAAACTGAGTTCTGAGTTCCTTACTTATTTAATGGATGTAGGTTAAAAATTCCTACCTCATGGGGCTGCTGCAGGTAAGAGACAATGCTCACAACCACCTAACACACAGCGTAAGGCCTCTCTCATTTAAAATGAAAATGAAAATAGTCTCCACTTCCTCCCTGAGTCCTTTCCTGACACTGCAAAGGAGAAAGCGCAGTGGCTGCTCCGTCTTCACTCCCAGCTCTGTGAGTGGTCACAACAGGGTTCACAGTCACCCAAATGCATAGTCCTATAAGCCCCAGCTCCACGGCCATAACCCTGGCAGGTACATACTGGTATTCCTGCCCACTACCCCTGATCTTCCTAGAAAGGTTTGACCAAACTCCTATTTATATTACAAAGTTCACTCTAGTACCACCAACCCCATGAAACTTTTCTAAGCATTTCTTTTTTTTGTCTTAATATGCACATCAGTTATTGTACTGACAGCACTGGAAGACAGCTGTGTAATCACATGCAAGACTAGCATGCAACAGTACAGACAGATGCAGGTTACTAAAATATTTAAGTATCTCCTTACCCATTGTTATGCAGCTCATTTTGGAATTTCCAAGGGTCCTAGAATCCTCCCAACTTTTCCAGCCCCTCCCTTAGATCTCTTGAGCCTCCCCATAACGGGACAATGACAAGATTCCTCTTCCGCACAGAGTGTTATGTGCATGTATCTAGCAGCTCTGTCTGCACAGGGGATGCATCCACTGAACTCAGCATTGGTTAGTTACCAGGTAGGATGCAACTTGAGGTCCTGAAGCACAAGCCTCCCAAGAATCCAGCAGACTCCTATGAATGCAGAATGGATTCCCATCTCCCTACTGGCAATGCCCAGGCCTTTTGTAAGCATCCACATCCCAGCTGCTAAGCAGAGCCAGCTTGTGTCCTGCCATCCTGCAGTCCTGCGGCTCAGTTGCCCTTCCTGTCCCTAGAGCCCACCGTGTCCCCTGCTGAAAGCTCAATCCAAAGCACAGCTGCGTGCTTCAGGCTCCCAAGGTCACCAGATCCAAGCTCTCCCAGATTCGGGTCCTTCCAAGGATCCTCCTTTTGTCCTCTTTCTAGGAATAAGAAAGGATGTAAGCGAAAGAGCCAGTCATTTCCTCAGAGCACACCAAAGGCAGTGGACAAATACAAGCCATCACTTTAGAACATTAACCCAAGCTGTTAAAAACAGACCCTCATATTTTTTATGACTAATTGAGCTCTTAAAAGTGGTTGTATATCAAATGGATCTATGTCATCTCCCTCGGTTAGCCAGCCAAGTGAGAAGAACAGGAATCACTCCCCCAGCGTCAGTCACAGCAAGTGACCTGCTCTGGCACCCAGCTGTTGATCTCATGGTCAGGGCTAAATTGAACCCCAAGAATCTCAACCTAGTGCCATCGGGTGTGCTACTCAGGTCATCTCAAAGCACAACCTGATGGGCCACTTTGTAATTATGCAAGCAAGGGGCAACACTATCACTCCCCGCCTCCTCCAGCTGCTATATTCTTTTGCTTAGGAAGCTCCACAATCTGAAATACAGATCTGTTTGCTTGCTGGCTGTCTCTCTAGACCTTGATTGCAGCATGGGGCGCTGAACTCAGCTTGTCTCCTCAGCTTGTCTCCTACGTCTTGTCTCTGTTGTCATCTACAACAGAGCACTTCTGGGACAGCACATGGGTCTCCCAGTTAGTCTATGAGCAGGTGCTCTGCACAAAATCTGCCCTCTAGCCATGCCTGCTTCTCTTTCTCCAGCAGGTCCCAGTTGGGCTTCCTCCCTGCCTTCAAGGGCTCCTCCTCCTACCCGTCAGCTCTCCTCCTCTGCAGCACCTAGAGCCGAAAATCCACCCTTCCCTACCATCCCTCCTGCCTTGCTGAGGCAGGTTCTGCCAAGGGCAGAACTCGCAGCTGGAGCCAGCCAGTCCCACGTCTGCTGTGCGCTGACCTACTTCCAAGCCAGCCTGAGGCAGGGGATGCTGCTCCTGATTCAGCAAGGTTTTTTTTTCCCCTCCAGGTCATCTCAGACATGGGGCACAATGCAGCCAGGAAACGCAGAACAGAAAGCTCCCCAAAAACAAGCCCATCCGAGATAAGCCTCATTGAGAACTGCAACGTTTCCAGCCAAAATAGACCCCCAAGCCCCCCAACATCAGAAGCAGCAGCCTGGCTCTATGTCAGTCCCAAGAAAGGGGCCTGCCTAGCCCTTCCTCTTGTCAGAAAACTTGTTCCTTATATCTTTGACTGTAATCACTGCCTGATTCCACTCCGGGCAAATTTTTTCTCCATTATTAAATGTGCCATGTTTCTCTCTATTGTGAAAAATTTCTCTGGCTTCTATCCTCAGGAATAATTGTTTACACACAGAGACATAAAATCACAAACATTTCAAATTATAAAGTAGGTAGAAGTCAGCAAGGAGCTCAAAGCACGGAGGAATGATGTCTAGAATTGATTCTGCTATTAACTACTTGCATGATGTTAAGCAAATCCTTCTTCTACCCAGAGGCCCCACTTCTCATGTCAAAACAAGACTGCCGGACCATATGCTTTCCAAGCTATTACATTCTGGAAGAGTGCTGTTCACTATCCTCTCCAATACAGTTTTGTCACTGACTACTCAAAATAGTCAAGACCACGAGTCCTTGTGCCCAAGAGTTTTTCTACAGCCCAACTGGACACACGTCCTTCAGTATTCATCAACAAGTTGGTAGCCTTTTGAAAGACAGGACCCTATTTTTCTGTAATCATATCACACAGATTTTATGAGTATTCATAAAGTCACCACTGCCAGACTAATAAAGTTTCATAACACAATGAATTGCTACAACAGCCTCTTTATGTATCCATACTTATGCTTCTTCCCATTACTGTAGAAGTCTTCACAGCAATCCACTTATTCCTTAAATTCTCTCAATTACACCACGTACTAAAGCAGTGGTACACCTTGTAAAATATCCACAATGGGAGTACCTCTTTGAGTTCCTTTTTTTTTGTTGGGAACAGGGGATTAAACTCGGGGCCTTGTGCTTGCCAACCTCTTTGATTTCTAAGAATGAATCTTGTTTTGTTTTCCAAAAGCCACTAAGAAACAGTTTTGGGAGTAAGGAATGATGATCTAGTTGGAGAAGATCCCGCTGAATAATGCTTGGCCTCACGATGATTATTGCATAAACTTTTCAGGTTATCACTGCCCCTGACCCTAAGTTGGACAACCAGGGATCACCCAAGCAGACTCCTTCAAAGTGGAGTGAAGCTGAATTCAGTGGATTTTTGGCCAATACCAGGTTTGCAGTAAGTCACAGCACATCTTCCTGAGGCTGCCAAGAAAATTAATTTGCTGGTTCAGAGGTGTACTCTGCTGCTCCCAACCTCACTGCTCCTTCCAAGGACAACAAAAACCTTTTAAATGAGAAATGCCAGGTGATCCCCACTAGAACTCAACGCAAGCATAGTCAGTCACACATGTCCTCAAAGGTGGTGACACAGAATCTGTTTCGCTCCTGTACTAAGCACTCAGGTGAAACAGAATAATAACGAAAGCCTTCGGTGCACATGCTCACAGCAGCATTGCAAAAAGAGCAGATAAATAGGAGAAAATCCACTCAGCAACATGTAAATAGCTAAACTTTAAAATAGTACACACACTCAATGGAAAAGTAGAGTAGGGGGCGGGGACAAAGCTCAGTGGAATAAGCACTTGCCTGGCAAGCACAAGGTCCTGAGTCTGATACAATCTCTTACACCACTAAAGGTGTGCGGGGGGGATGAAAAGGAAAAGTAGAGTAGCCTTTAAATATATGGGAATAAAAAAAAATCTACTAGGCACTTAGCTTAGCGGCAGAACACTTGGAAGCCCTGGGTTCAGCCCTTGGCATCAAAAACAAAATAAACCTAAAAAAAATAATCTGGAAAAGTTTGTGAAGATCCAGTAGAATAAAGTATACTTGATCTTAGCCAAAAGGCAGAGATGTAATTCAAGTAGAAGAAAATAAAGGAGAAATCAACAAACTGCCTAGAAAGAATAAGTAACAAAAAAAAAAAAAAGAAAAGAAAAACCGATTTGTGAGTAATAATATATCTTGTTTTGCATGATAATAACAATGATGGCATGACTCAAAAGTTCCAGAGGGGCCATCCCATGAGATCCTAGAAGACGTGAAGAGATGACAGACACACGAGTGTTCCAGAAGAAGAGGTAACCAGAAGCTCCAGTGGGACAAGGGCTGTACAGGAAAGCAGGGCCCTTGGGAGGGGAGGGGAGTGGAGGAGAGGGGAAGGAAAAAAGGAAAAAAAAACTATCCATGACGTTTCACTGTAAAAAATAAAACAAACCCAAACCTGTGATGATTTTGCAGAAAAGTAGAAAGATCTATTTGATTTAATGTCAAGGAAAAGCTCAGCTCCCTGTGAGAAGTTTAAAGAGGGTGGTGACCTCAGGACACTAGAAAAGTAAATGAAACCACAGTGTCTGTTTGGAGCCTGGTACCACCAAGCAAATTACCTAGAAATCATAATGGAAACATGACTGTTTTCCATTTTTACAGTCAAACCATGAGCAGAGCAGATGACCTCATTGGAGGTAACGAAATCACAAGCATGCACACACACACACACACACACACACACACACACACACACACGCATATCCAGGACAGACCAGAGAGGGGGCCCAGGTGACAAAAACCTTGACACGCTAAAAGGTAAGCAGAGGGGAAACATGGAGGCAAATAACAGCAAAAGGGCAGGTGAACGAGGTACCAAAGCTGCTATAGCAGGAAACTGAAATTTTTACAGACTAAGAAACAAAAGTAACAGTCAAAGAGCACAGAAATAATAATTTAATAGTGAGTGGGCCAGGGAGATGGCTCAGTGGAAGCACTTCCCTGGCAAGTGCACGGACCTGAGTTCAATCCCCAGTTCCACCAAACAATAATAATAATAATGATGATGATGATGATGATGATAATAATAATAATTTAACAGTGAAAAGGAAGTAGTAGTACAAATAAGCTCATCAAGCAAAGTCTAGAGGACATAAATCAAGAAATAAAGACAGCAACAATAGCCACTAGAAGAATTAAAAACAAGAATGGTGACAAGGACTTTATTTTGGGGAATGAGAATGCAGTGGGATGAGCTGGGACAGGAAATTCTTGTTTTATCATAAACACTTCTCTATTATTTTATTTGCTATGGTGAACGTCATTATAGCATTTTTCAAACTTAAAAAGAGAAAGTACTCCAAGCTAGAGAATAAAAGCTCCAAAGAGCATGACTCAGGGTCACAGAAAGCAAATGGAATGGGATTTTTCTTGGGAAAACAATTACAAAATATCACTTGGGGATAACTAAACATCAAGGAAGTCCCTTTTTAAGATCACCTGGCCCTCTTTTAAAAACTCCCTCTGCTCCTTCTTCCCAAGCTGTTCAACTCTCTCCTAACATCCTCCTGTAAAATTCTGAACACTCCATGCCCTTCAGCTCCCATGTATGGCTTCAAAAACAGAAGCAATCCCCAACAAAAACTTGAAAATGTACAGAATCCCTGAGGAAACCTCAAAATCCACAGGCTGCCAGGATGTGCCAGCGGTGGCCCAGAAGCCGCTGAGGTCCCGGGGCTCATAGCTATATTTAGCAGCTGCTGGGCAAAAAACAAGCACTCCTGTTCCCTGGAAAGGAGGTAATGAAAAGAGGCAGATTTAGGCCTGAGGTGGTGAGTCTCAAGGATCTGTGGCTCCCAGCAATCCCAACCTGTACCCTGCAGGAGGAAACGGGAACCCACAGGCCTAACGTTCATTCCCGAGCAAGCTTGTCCTCTCCAAGCCGGCTTCTAAAGCCACCTATCCAGCAGCTGACCACTGTTTTTCTGTTAGTCACTGCAGGTCTGTGTACATGGTTCCCACTGTACAGAGATGGGACAAATCAGGCAGACCCCAACTCCGACCTTGGAAGGCTCAGAGTAAGGCAGGTAAGGCAATGTCTCAAACATGAATCATGTGATGAGAGAGGGAGAGGCTGCTGCTGCTGCTGCTGCTGGGGAGTCTCCGAGATCACTCTGGAATCCTGCAACAATAGGACTGGCCTGAAACAACAGAAATGACTAGCACCAGTGAGGGAGAGGTGGCTTTCTCAAAGGTGGGAGTCACAATAGTAAAGGCACAGGATCAGCAAACTGAGGAGGGGACCAGTCTTCTAGGAAGGGAAGACCCCTATCTGTGCACAAATGCATTCATTTATTTGTCTTTTAGCAGCTCTGTGGACGGTGCCCAGGGTCTCACACATGCTGGTCAAACACTATAGCTGAGTTACATCCCTGACCTTACTGAAAATTGTACTTTCTCTTTCATGGGTGCATTTCTTGCTCCCCTACTGGGCAGAGAACTTCCTATGGGACAGTGCTCACTTCAGGGACAGCCCTGGGGCCCCAGTGTACACAGTGCCTCACTGGGGCTCTGAAGCCCTAGAAGCACAGCTCTCTGGGTCACACAAAATCAGCTCGTGTCTCTCCAATGCTTTTCCATACACTTTGACCTAACATATCATATTGGTTCCTGCCTGGATCCTCTTATTAGACTCATGACATCTTAGAATCCCCAGTGCACTAGCACCCCAGAGGGATGTAACACCATTTCAACTGGCCCCCACCAATACCAGCCCACACATCTCTGGGGTGACCAGCAGTCTTTTACAACCTGATACAATCTACTTCCTCACCAGGAGCCCGCATACTCTGAATTCAGCCTATGTCCATGGGCTTTGGTTAAATCCCCAAGAGTGACAGATCAGAGGGGATGAGCCTAGCCCCTGCTGGAGAGGCAGGATACCATGACTTTGAAATTAAGCAGAACTGGACTGACCAGTTGGGAAAGGCATAGGGTCTCCCCACTCCCTCCTTACTGGTTGCTACAGGGTTCAGGGAAATGATGTGAGCAGAAGCCCAGCACCGTGAGCGTTCAATACATGGTACCTTCACGGTGATTAGTTCTCTTTCTGCTTCCTATTCTGGTCTGCCATGTAATTAGGGAACAAATCACAACCCTGGCTGCTGTAGAAGTCTGTGAGCCCTTGTGTAGGATGGCCTTGCAGAGCCCCAGCTAACAAGCTTTGCACTGACTGGCCATGACCAGGAAGCAAGAAGCTCACTGGGAAATACTCCATAAAATTTGTGGCACAGCTGGTAAAGTAAAATATATAGGGAGAACAAGGCACAGTATATGTTGCTCCTGCCCTTAAGGTGCTGCCCACCACTCGGCAAAGGTGTAGATGCCAGATGCCACAGCAACTGCCTGGGTCACCTGGAACCACTAACCTTGTTCCAACCTTTCCATCACAGTCCTAAATGCAAGGAACAAGAAGGAGGACACAGGCAGCGAAAAGGCTACCTCCTGACTTGGAGTCCGTTCTTTAACCCGCAGCGGCTGGGAGCTTAGAGTATTTGCTACATCAGGCTCAGATATCAAAGGACAAGGGTGCAAGCTCTTCACCAAGGTCTACTTCTGTCCTGACACTGTGGCCACCATGCAGCTCTAATGCTGTGAACTACACACTAGGGTAAACGGCGTAAGATCGAGCCCTGGCTTGGTGATTAAACTCCATGTGACGTTGGAAGGCGCTGTGAGCCCTGTGGGAGGCACCTCTCTCACTGTGTATCAGGAGGCCTGCCAACATTGGCGGTCCTTTCACCAACAGCGGGAGAAACATTTTGCTTAGGACTCAAGACCAGAGATTCTGCTTCATGACTGGAGTTGTGTTCTCTGATTTCAATGGTCACAAATTTCTGGTCGTAAGGATCCCAGTGTCCCTGTTAGCTGAGGTCATTCTGTCATGCCACAGTAGAATACATGTGAGGAGCACAGTGAGGCTTAGCACACAGCAGATGCTAAGGGGACGTCTTCTCCTACTATTGCACGTACCTCAGACAAGGGCAATGTCATAGTTCTGGGTTTTGCAAGGGGATAATACGATATAGGACACATTTTATAAGACTATTGTACAATGAATCAATCACTTCTCAGCCTTTAGACTAAGATTGAGTGTGTTTTACGATGAACCACCCATAGACTCAGACACAAAAAGTGCAGGAAATCTGTATACACACTAAGACCAAAGAGTCCAGCTGGGGGCCTGGATCCCACAGCAATGTCTTGCTCGAGTCCAGCTAAAGATCAGAGCCAAGAACAATGTTTCCCATGAGTCCAACTGGAGGCCTAGAGCCCACGACAATGTCTCATGTAGGGCCACTTTATGGATCTGCACTGGGAAGCCCGAAAGGTCAGTGGGGGAAGCTAGGAAGTCTGTGCCAGGGGGATGAAGGATCTCAGCTAGCAGGCTGAGGGACCTTTAATTGGAGCTTGGAAGTGACACTCAGAGTGAGAACCAGAGCTTCCCAGAAAAGTACCACAGCCATCCCCAGCTATAGTGAGGTTTTAAGCTCCTCTGATGATAAGGAAAGATGAGCTCACATCAGGAAAGCCAACATGACAGGGAGAGCCAACAGCTTCTCAAGGAGCCTGAGCCTTGCACCATCTTCCCCTCTGGAACCAGGTAGTGATACCCTAAGTGAGGACCAGAGAGCCCCTAAAGTAAACTGCAGCCATTCTCAGCAAGCTTCTTCGAGGGTGAGAACAGCCAAGTTGATCAGTAAAGCCACTGTGACAAGATCCTCCAGCAAAATACCCTAAGATTTGCTGCTAGGAGATCCCAGCAGCCTCCTTCCTTCTTCTCTAGTTCTGTCTCTTATGCTGCTGAGCACCCACAAGGTGCCACAAGAGATGCACAGCCTAGAAAGACTGGAGAGGGACACAGGCGCAGAAGTGCGTGTCCAGCAGAGAGGAGGCAGGCTCTCAAGTGCCACTTCCCAAGCCATAATGTGCATACAAATCGCTTGAGGGACACAAGAAGGTGCACAGACTGGTGTGGGACTATAATTCAGCATTTATAACAAGTCCCAAGTGTCTGGCCCAAGAAACAAACCCTGAGCAGCACCACTCTCAACACAGGCATTTTTCAGGGTAAACTTGCAGCCGAGGGCAACTTTCCACATAAGTTCGCTGAGAACCTACCAAGCATCACTCAGGGATACGTGCTATGTCACAAAGACAGAGATGAGTAAGTCACTGAAGGACGGAGATCTCAGCAAATACTCACCATAAAACACTCTTCAACTTAATTGTGCAGCCCCAGTGCTACAGTCTTTCCAATGGGAAGCTATTCATTCTATTTAGGTAGCAAAACAGAAAAGCACGAGGAACAGCAATAAGGAAGTTATAATGCAGAGGAGAATAACAGTGTGTTCTGGACGGTCCTACGCTTTAGGCTACAAAACACATCAGCAAATTATATCTGTACAACCTACCCGCCCAGATTAGCTTTTATATTTTACAAAGAATCTAGAAGGAGGAAAAGAAAAAGGGGGTAGGAAGAGGCAGAGAAAAAAGATGAGGAGGAAGAGAAAGAAAAAAATCAGAGACTGGATACCACCCACAATGCCTAAAATATTTGCTGTGCTGAACCTTGGGGTAGAAACTTTGGGAGAAATACAATGAATACCAAATGTTGCACGAACTATTGCAAGGGCCTACAGCTGATGCTTTTTCATTCCCAAAGGTTCCTAAATTTGTACAGTCTTAAGAGTTGCCAGGATTGACTACAATTTACCTTTGAATTTTAGAGTATTGCCCCAACAGCTATTTCCCTTCATGTTATTTCAAATTCTAGTAATCTGTCCTAGAAAGTAATGAGCCAACAAACAATTACGTAAAGTGGATGTTTGTCACTGACAGCGGTGAAGTGTCAGAACTGTGGTGCATTCTCAAGATGCAAGAATGGGAGACCATCAAACACACATGCCATGGCCTCTTGGCATGGTGAGAAGGTGTTCGACTTCTCTGCATGGTAAAATATTGAGACATAAACTGGTACACAGTTAGACTTCAAGTCAGGTAAAGAAAATTCATAAAGGAATCAAAAGGAATTACCCACAAATGAATATTAAAAATACAAACACTGTTTTTCTCTAGAAAGTGAATCTATAGTTGACTCTCATTTCGATTTGCACATAATTCAGAATTCTTTAGGTACATGTGGTCCTCTTAGTACATAAAAGTTCTGCACATAATGAAACCTGGGTTGGTTTCTGCCTTCAGTTCTTCCTGAAGGAGTTGGATGAGACTAGGGAAGAAGGAAGAAGGAGAAGACATCTGCACTATGTTTGGAGGAATGAGCAAGTATTCCTTGGGCTGCTAGGAATCTGAGCTGCCCTGAGAGCAAACAGGCATTGCAGAGGGACCGGTGTGCGCACACACACACACACACACACACACACACACACACACACACACACGGGTGCTGGAGCAGGAGTGTGATGGGTGCGCTCAGCTGCTGGAAGGCAAGGTGTAGACAGAGCCGCATTCTACCCACCGGCGGGCTTGGGGAGCTGGTAGAAAGAAGCAGGAAGCCATCTGAGAAGCAGGAGGAAATACTTTCCCGAGCACCCTTAATCCCAGCCGTGTGGGGGAGCAGAGAGCCAGACAAGAACCACGAACTCAGTCTTCTATCCACACCCAAGCCCCAGACAGATCTCCCTAACTTTCTTCCAACAAAGCTGTGCATGCATTTGTATCTAGAAATGGAATCCATAAGTCAAATAGGCACCTTCTTGCATCGGAGCACTGCTACAGAGCCACTCTGATTTCAACCCACAGGCTGACCCAACCAGCTCTGTCACTGAACCAGGATTTCTGGCTGTGAGGCACAGGACGCAGAAGGAGGACAAAGCCCCAAACTGCCAATATCTGGCAAAGGACCAAAGACAGATGAGGTGAAATAAGAAGAAAATCTCCCTTAAGGGACAGGCTTAAAGCTAGCTGGTGGCCTCGCTGGCTGGGAGGTGAGACCCAGCCAGGCTGTCCCTTCTCGCGGTCCGCGGTCAGCATCTTGGAAGAAACCAGAGGCTGCAGCAAGCTCCGCCAACACCAACTCGTGGCTGGGTTCCTAACAGGAGATGGAAAGGGGTTCCAGTAAACGAGAAGGAATGTTGCTGGCTGGAGACACTGAGACCTCTCAAGAGGGCTTTAAATGGAAATATGAGAACAAGAGAAGAAAACCTAAGTACAGCAAATGTACCAGGCAAACAAGCGTGCCCCAGATACAAGAGAAAGAGCTCTGGAATCAAAGGGAAGCAAGAGAGAGAGGCTGCGGGTGGCCCTCCAGACCCCTGGGGGGTGGGGTATGACAGACATGAACAGATAGCTGTGCTCTGTGTTTGTGAGAAGCCCACAGAGGTCTGACAGGGGTTCTCCATCAGCTTACTCGAATGGGCTCCAGGGCACTCCTCTGGGAAGACAGGACTCCACACACCTGAGGGAAAATTGATTCAGCACACTGCCTTCAGGGGTAGTAAATTCAAATGACATTGGGCTGCATGCTTCTAGGGTAGCAGGGGGCCAATAGATTTAAACTGTATAGGCTCCAACCTCTGTCTCTCTCTTAACACATCCCCCTGTCCACAGCACCAACCATCAGCAATGCCAATGGACTCTCTCTACCACTCTGCCACTAGAAAACATCTTCTGACTGCACATCTGAGCTATCAGTACCACACCGACTGCCTCAGTTTGGTTTTCTTGTGTTGCCTGTGCTGACCACAATCTCCTAGATAGCCAAAATAATAACTTACTCATCTGTCCCCACTCCCTGAAATGGCAGACTGAAAGAGTGGAGTCAGTGAGGACCAGAACTCCTCAGGGCAGTTGTGCATCTCCTCTTGCAGAAAGCAGAACACCTCGCTCGGATAAACCAATAGTGCGGCACAGAGTCAGTGGACTCACAGGGTGAAAGCTTGCAAGAGCTTTTTACTCTGACCAAGAAAGAGTGGGCAGAAGGCACACAAGGGGAGAACATGCCTCTCTTGTCTGGAGTTACAATCTGAAGACAGGGAGATTCTGAGACTGTGGAAAGCCAGCAAGAGCCAGCTGAGGCCCAGGAATAGTCCCAGGAAAACAGAAAAAAGAGGTGGATGGAGAAGCAGAGATATAAGCTTGCGTAGGGCTCGGTGCAGGAGGACCACTACAACTGACAGAGAAAGAAGCTAAGGACTGGGAGAATCCAAAGGCACTTCCCTGGAGATACGCAGTACCCTACACTGAAACCACGTTCCCAGGGTGCCACAGTCTCCCCAGCTGGGAAATGAGAATGCCCAGGAATTCTGGGAACTCCATCAGATCCCTGACGTCCCAGCCCAAGGACACCACCGCAACCCCACTGTTCTGGTTCTTTTAACCAAGTGTGCTGTCATCTTAGCCCCAGACCACGCAGGCCCACACTGGATAGGAAACGCTATGGACAGGAACAAGTTGGCTCTGAGTAGGCCAACTCTTGGTAGCCTTCTCAAGGGCTCCCTGGGCACACACTCCTGCCTCCCTGGGTCTCTGTCCTGCTTAGCAGCAGCCATCAGAGCACTCCCCTGGGCAGATGCCCAGAGCCCTCCAAACAGCTCCATCTCTGCACCCCTTGGACTTCTCCAGGTGTTTGATGAGCTTTCCTGGATCTTTTTGTTTCAATAACAATGAAGCACCTTCCTACAGCCAAGTTCTTTCATTTCAACCCAGAAAGAATAGAAACCCACCTTATGATCTCAGTCCAAAGTGCACACCACAGCCCTAGTCAAAACCCAGCAGCATCCAAAGTTCATACTGGCCTCACTTCAGCCAGCTCTCTCTCTGAGTGAGAGCTCTAGCTATTACCAGAAACATAGCTCCTGCCTAGTAAGTCCTGTTGCCTCTTCATTTCCAGCCTGCCTCTGGCTGGCTACTTCAGCCCTACTGCCTAGGCTGGATCTACCCACCTCAAATTACACCTAAGAGAGATCAGGTGACTTATTCAAGACCACACAGCTAATACCTGACAAAGCAGAGGCTTGACCCTCGGCCTAAACCTTGTGTCTGTCGCACTAAACCTCACTGATGTCATTCTGTGGCACTACCCAGGAAACCCCTCCTATAGGTCAGAGTGGAGCCGCATCTTTCATAATGACCATAATAAAAACCAAATTTGCAATGCCCACTCAGAAGGCAGAGAATGGGCTAGAGCTTTGCCTGTAGCCCTGGAAGATGAGACAGTTCTTATTGTCAGATGAGAGAACAAAGAAGCAGTCACTCAAGGGGCTGCCTCCGGGGGCCCATCCTCTTAGAATACCAGCGCTACACTACCTGTAGCCAAAACGCAGCTCCAAGGGCACAGCCAAAGCCGTTGTCAACAGCATAGTTAACTGAACAACAACAAAAACATGAGTTTGATAGAGCCAGAAGAAGCTAAGCCTGTTTCCAGACCGGACACCACTGGAGCAGCCAGCCACCACTCCGAAGCACTGACACTGTTTCCGGACAATGGCCCTTGGCAGCACGCCGCGCTGTGAGTCAGGACTTCTGGGATGTCTCTTAGCTGACCTGGCAGGTTGTGCGACTCTAGCCAAGTCCTTTCCACCCACCTTCTAAGTCTCATTTCCCTATTTATTTACTCGGAGCAGAGGCAAAAGGGTGTGGGGAGCCAGCAGCTGAACTCGATCTGCAGTCCTCATCCGCACTGGCCACAGGCATGAGCTGACTGGAAATGCAAATTCCCAGGTCTGCGTGTCCCATCATGTAGAGGCTCTGGATGGAGCCCAGCAAACCGAGGAGGAGGACACTGATGCTCTGACCCTTCCAGTTCCACCACTCTCAGAACTGTCCGCTTCTTCCGTTCCACACCATTAGCCTCCTCCCATCTTGCCACTCTGCCTCTGATGTGGCGTGAACTTCAGTCAGGTGGCCAGCTCACAGTCTCATCAATGCCTCCTCCTGCCGTTAACACAGGGGCCCCGGGGATGCAGGGGGCTTCCTTCATTGCACTGTTTTCCACCTCCCACCTCAGCAGTACACACATTGTCACACTCTTACAAAAGAAAACGCATGAACAAGGAACCCAACCAGGAAGCCTGTCTTTAAAAAAAGTATAGGGCTGGGAAGATAGCTCAGTGACACTAATGCCTGAGTTCGATTTCTGGTACCAAACTGATCTATAACCTGAGGAACAGGATCTATACCCAGTGACCGCTCCAGTAAGAACCCCAAAGAATGGATGAGAGAACATCTGTTTTGTATGCTGGAGAAGCCTACAGACAAAACAAATCACTTCTTGCTTGGGCCACATGTGCCAAAAGAAAAGAAAATCCAGATAAAGTTTACAAGTATGAAAACACATCCCAAAGGTACTGTATTCTCTGTGCAGAATATTGATAAAGGGACTATTCACTGCTAGGACTCTGACAATGGGCCTCTAACTGCTGTGGAATGAATGAATGAATGAATGAATGAATGAATGAATGAATGAATGAACGAACGAACGAGTGAGTGAATGAGTAAGTCAGTGGCTATCTTCTCAGTGTTGGTATTGGGACATGTAGGAAAAAGTGAGTTAAATTCTGTTATAAGGGAACCAAACTTGAATAGTGTGGGCAATGTCAAGCCTGTGCACCCAACGCCATGCATCCAATAAACGTCCGTTACAGGTCAGCCAATTTCCTCAGTGTCAAGCATTCAGTACAGTAGAAGGGCCTTGTAGACCATACAGGAAGCAGCTGCCTCCCCCTCAGGGTGACCAACTTGGCTTCAAACAGGTGATGCTGGTAAAGAAGGTAATTCAAACTGAAGATGTGCTGAGACAAAAGTCCTGGCAATGAGGACTGGGGAGATAGCTCAGCAGCATAAGAACCTGCCTGGCAAGCACAAGGTCTTGAGTTCAATTCCTGGTCCACAAAAAAGAAAAAAAAAAAAAAATCTGGCAATGCAGACAAAGCTCCCAGTCAGTAGATTCCATTCAGCAAGTCCATAAACAGCACAATAAGGAAGCTACACAGAGGCTGACTGCCTGGCTTCTGCCGGTCAAGCCCTCAGCTCCTCCCTGCTCCTCTGCAAGCCAGGGGCGGCCCCACCCCACCCCTCAGGCAGAGAGCACAGGTCTGCCCCTGAGGCTGCCCAGCCTGGCAGCTCGGCTCCCTGCCGCTCCTCCCTGCTGCCTCCTGCACGTTTCTTCCCTGGTATCAGTGCCATCACAGGCTGCACCACGCTCGCTATGCCATGTCTTCACACTTCTGTTTTCTGTAATTTATAAAACACATACTGCCCACGAGTTTGTATTTTTAATTCCTGTAAGTTTTGGGATCCAATTTGTGTGAAAGTCAGACTACAACATAATGTAGTATTGTATGATAAAAGCCTCCAAGAATAAAAACAGACAGTATATCCTGCTTATCGGAAACTGCAACACTAGTTCTGCTCTGAGCATCACAGATTTCCTTATGAATGACTCGCTTTTGTTGTGCATCAACTTGTCCCAGTTTTCTTGAAATAAGGGCTAAGGACAGAGTCTCCCAGTTGCCAAGACTTCCTTTTTCCAACATCTGTTGAGGACCTACTGGGTTCTGAGCTGTGTTTAATGTGAATATGCCAGCTCACTTGATTTCTTGAAGTAAAAGCATAGCACTTCCTGAGTGCCTAGGAGATACTGTAAGGTGTCACTGACCACTTACTTAACTCACTTGATAAGGAAAATAGGGGAAGGGCTTGGATCCAGACACAGGTTTCTGGGAGTTCTTGATTTTGTTCATTCATTCAACAACAGAGTGTCAGGTTCTCCAAGAACCTTTCCTGATCTTCTCTAAAAGTCTAGCCTCCTCTACTATTGCTATTCTATTTTGAGGGTCCACTCCTCCCCTAAAAAGAAGTACCACAGAGATAGTACCACAGTTATTTTAAGCCCTGCTTCCCCAAAGTCCTTCAGGGAGGAAAAAGCAGGGGCAGGAAGATAAATGGATCCCATCCCCCAGCCTGTCATCCACAGCCACATCTGTTCACAGGCTCAGCACTATAGGCTGCAAAGGCTTTCCCACCAAAAAGCCTTCAATGGCTAGTAAAGAAAAGGAAAGTCTTCAAACCACTGTAGACTGGGTCTCTAGATTGAGTCCTGGAACAGAAATGCAGAAGTAGATTGAAAAACTGGTAAAAATCTGGAGTGTAGCTCATAGGATCATACTGAAGTCAGTGCTTACTTCAGACAAATTTACCCCAATAACACAAGATGCAAAAAATGAGAAACCCTGGGCATAAGTTGTAAAGAAATTCCCCATCCAACCTGCACAACTTTGTACACCTGAAATTATTCCAAAAGTAAAAGTCTATTTGCAGAGATATCAATAAAAGCCATTCATCTAGATGACCACTCGTAAGCAGACACAGCTAGAAATGGAAAAGAGATGAAGAAAGAAAACTATCCAACTGTAAGGAGGCAGAAAAACTAGAGCAGTGAGGGTGGAGAAGAGACAACTGTGGTGGGAAAGGAGAAAAGAGACAGGTCTAGGAAACAGCAGGCAATGTAAAGCAAATGGATCCAGGGCCCTAGCAGCATGCCCAGCCTAACACTAACATCTCAGAGGTGGATAGAGTGAAGCTCAGAAGAGGAAAACGTATGGCTAAAATGGAATCAGAAATGCAAGATCCCTGTGCTCCTCTGCCTATGCCCCTTTCTGTACACATCAGGGAAGCAGGTGGATATTGCTGAGAAATTCTAAACACAGCCCGAGATATGGTGGACCAGATTTCTAGATCGTCCTTCATCTCCACTAGCATGCCTCATCTACTCATTGGAACTGGAGAAAGAACGCAGGCAGCGTTATTCACAACGAAGTACAAAACCGAGACTATGAAAGGGCATCTTGGTTTAGATGAATAGGATGATACGGACAGAGAGGAAGGAAAAATGCAAGGCACAGGTGACTCAACTGCAGAATAGGGATGTAAGGGAGGGAGGGAGGGAAGGCAGGGGACACAGCATCAGAAGCTAGACCAGTCAGAAGGAAGCATCCATGAAGCAAAATGCTCTGAAGGAAGAATGAGAGTCCCCAGAACTCAGCCCCAGACAAAGCACCAGAATGGCTTACAGAAGGGAGTCAACGATCAGCACTGCAGATGGGAGCTCAGCTAGAAGAAAACTAAAATCAGCAAGTTCAGCACCCAAAATCCCCCTGCTTCTCACCTCTCTAGGTTCAGGCTATGACAAGAACTGGTCTAAGCCATATCATTGTGGGGGAGGAGAAGCCCAGTAGTAGATGCCAGAACATTAATCTGTTCCTTATGACTCTGGCCACCTCCAGGCCACCCTGCTATATGCAGCCCACCTCCACACACCCACCTCTCCTCTGTGAAGACAGCTGCCCTGAATCTGCAACTCCACCTCCTCTCCAGGTTCTTACACCTGAAACCTCCCTCCCTGTCTGCATGCCTTTGAAGCAAGTACAGCCTTGCTTCTGTAACATCGCTGCTAGGGAAAATGCATGCACATCCCTCCTGAATGCAGGAGGCTGGCAGAGAGATCCAAAGCTCCCTGCAGCTCTGCTCAGACCATACTAAATTTCTCACCCCTGACACTCAGCTGCCAAAAAATAAAAAGCAAGAGGAAGTGCCGGGTTGTGCAATCAAATGATTTTGAGAACAAATGTCCCGGCAGGGCAAGGATATGCATTAATTTACGAAAACTTCCAGGAAGCATCCATGGTAGCCTGCATCCAGAAGCCACTGAGGCAGGGTTCCTTCTCAGGTTCTATAGAAAGGAGTTCATACTTTGAAGGTTAGGAAGATCAGGAATGTGCACAGAGAATGGCTGAGAAGCGCAAACTCGGACAGCGTGTAGAATGCAATGGAACACAGACAGCTGGTGACGCCACAGCACTGCACTGTTACAATGACCAGTTAGTGTGTGTCCAAGAGACTTTATTTTGCAGCAAACAAGATCTAAAATAGGAGCTTAGAACTCATTTAACACATAAGTAATAAATATTTCTTATCTACACCAAAAAAATTATCATGGTAAAGACAGCCACTTAATTCTGCTTAATGGGACTTTTGCCAAGTTTACCTAACTACATGGCCTCCAGGGATCACAGCATTCCAAGGAAGGTCCCACACAACACTTCCCAGCAGTGATTCTATCTGAATCCCTGGCTGTCCACAACAGCCAACAAAGGCTCCTAACACTGCAGGCCATGTGAACGAACTAAACCCAATCTTCTCCTTGAGATGAGAAAATGCCACCTATAATGTCAAGATGCCCTCCTGCATTTCTTCTGCAGTGTTTAAAAGATGTCTTGGATAAAGAATACACTCAATAATTTTTTGGAAAATGGAATGGAATGGAATGGAAAGGAACAGAACAAAACAAAATGGAAAAGTTTTTTCAGATGTGCAGTCAACTACGCCTACACAATACCTCAGTCCAAAGTTCCATAACATGACGGAGGCAATAACACGCCTTTCCCCAACTCTGGTCTTAACTTAAAGAAAACAAGGTTTACAGGTCACAAAAGGAAAGCCTCTCTTTGGGGCGAGCAATGGGGGGAGTGGTGTGTGCCAACAGCTGAGGACAAACAAGACCTGTCTGTATCTAATTTAGACTTAATAAGATAGTTTTCCGAATGTTAATTAAATACTCAGTGGTTGTTACTAACTATGGTGATTAACTTAATTTTAAATTAAATAAGCAATAAATGCCTAACTGGAGTTCTATTAAATTTACCCAGCAAGTAAGGAATATGAAGCTCTTAATTGACTTTAAACAAGATAGTTATGGCAAGTTAGTTGAATTTTTATTATCTGAAGATAACTGCCTTATTAAATCTAAATTGACTATTTTATTTGATGGCAAAATATGTCATCTGTCCCTCCCATTTACCAAAAACACATCCAAGAAGCTCACAATTGGCAGGAGCTAGTGCTTCAATATTAAGTTTGTTCATTTAAAAATAAAAGTGAATGAAAGCACCAGGTCCGTCTAGGAAAGGCTCACGCACAAAACAAGACTAAAGAACCACAAGACCATATATTCTGAATCAAACATCAGGACTCCACTTTCTCGATCTAGACTGAGTTGGGAGAGTTGTTTAACGTCAGAAAACTGGAATTCCAGGCTGTCTGCAAGGTGTAAAGGGTTAATGACACAGCAGCCTAAAAAATCCTTACCACTGAATTAAAAGCGTTGGTTTTTGTTGTTGAAGAAGTTGTACAACTCCAGGTAACTACCCTCATTTTTCTAGCCCTCAGTTTATATACATGTTGTAGGAGGAGAGTGAGTTAGAAATCAATGACTCCACTCTGCTTATATTCATTCATACTATGTGCAAGGGCACTACCTACGTCACAATAGGTACACATTAAAGAATGAATGAAAGAATAAATGAATGTAGAAGCAAAGCATAGGCAACTCAAAATCCAAACCGGCTTTAACCCTTTCTTGCCCAGCTTCTCCAACCTAGTCCATGTTGAAATCTTGTCATCTGACAAATGAGATAACATGAAACACAAACTCTAAGCCACTACTTGGGGATTTTTTTTCATTTTACAAACAAATGTAAATAAAAGCCATAATAAGATATCACTTCTTACATATTAATTTAGTAAAGACAAACATTAGTCAGATCAAATCCTGTGAAGATTAAGACAAACAGGCTGAGTCACAAACCACAGATGACTCTGCAAATCAACCCTCTTCCTGAGGATGGACAGCTAGCAGTATGTAAAATAACAGGTAGGACTTTAGCCGACATGGTAGTGTATTTGGAAAGCTGAGGTAGGAGGATCGCCACAAATTCGAGGCCGGCCTGGACTACACAGACAATTACTGACCAAAAAAACCTAAAAACACAAGCAACTAGTCAATAAACACTGATTTAAGACTGCCTATAGATGGTGGATTGAGACATAGAACCCACTCCCCAAAGAGGATAAAGGATATGTTCTGGGCAACAAGGTGGCTGATCCTGATGTTTTACTACATGGGTCATAGAATTCCTTCCACAGAGCCGGGCGTGGTGGCGCATGCCTGTAATCCCAGCACTTGGGAGGCTGAGGCAGGAGGATTGTTGTGAGTTCGAGACCAGCCTGAGCTACAAAGTGAGCTTAAGGCCAGCCTGAACTGCATAGTGAGACCCTGTCTCAAAAAGACAAAAAAAAAAAAAAAAAAAGAATTCCTTCCACAGTCGTGTGCCATGAGAGGTGCTGTTATCCCACGGAGGAGCCAGAGGCTTTAGTGGATTAGACAGCCGGTGTAAGATCATACAGCAAAATAACCACAAGGCTATGACTTGACTCTTACACTTAGCAACTGCCAACACATCCAGTGGCATCCCCAGGCAGACAACCATAAAACACAAGAGCAAAAGGTAAAGCAAATTGCAGGGGCTGAAGAAATAGCTATGCTTTGGGAATGGTGAGGAAAGGAATAAGAACTGACTGCCATTGTTGCTTATCCCTGCACTTTCTAATACACTGAACTGCACTTGATATTTTAGAGGGAAACGTATCCTAAGCACAGGTAATGGTAACAGCAGGACTCACCAATTTTAACAAATCTTTGGATACGCAGAAAAAAATATTAATCTGAATAAAGAGGTTTTTTTAAATAATAATTATAAATGAAAAGAAACATCCTACACATATGAGAAAGAAGATATACACTTTGGGGCAATTAAGATCAGGGTTATGGTCATGTAAGAGATCAAAGAGAAGTGTTTGGGTGAGAACGCTTTGATGTTTGTTCTTTAAAGTCTGAGTAAATGTATTCTAAATGAGTTCTTGCTCATTGTCTTTTGAATGTTCAGAAGCACTCAACTTGTTATTAATGAAGACACTCTTCAAATTAAAGTAGTTGTTTATTACTTCATTTAGAGTATATTAATCTTTCACTCCCAAGTTCATTCAACACATATTTGTTACGCTTTTACCACTGATCAGGATCTGCAGGGATTGTGGAGAAGGGGAACATGGACAAAAGCTACAGCCTAAATCAGAGACCTGCACAGGAAGAGTGCAGGAAGGATTAGGCATTGTAGAAATAGAAAACCGAAGCCCTGGCCCAACATCAACAGTCAACAGGGTGGAGCCTGGGTAAGTCATTTCACCCTTTCCATCCTCAAGGTCCTAGTTATGGAACTTTGATGGTAATGACTATCCAGGACCCATAGCAATAAGCTGACTATAATTTGTAGGGAAATACCTGGTTAACTGTAAAGCCCAATAAATGCCATATCCTATGGAAAGTGCCACACTTCATTGGCAGGTTCTACTTGCAAGTTGCCCAGAGCCACAAAGAGCTACCTGGGGAGTGCATGGGAGTTCATTTACTGACACCAAAATAGCTGTTCCATCCCAAAGCTGCATGAACTACAGCTCACCATTCTTGGGGGCCAGTCCTAAATATTTAGTGCTCTCTCCTTGCCTTGCATCCAATTTGGCAAAATGATCCTAAGGAGCCAAATGGGTAGAGGACCCCCAGACAAGTCTGCTACAAGGAGCATCTTTGTCTAAGAATTAAAACAAAAGACAAAGTAAGTCATGACTGCTTAGATATTCTTGATCAGCCTTTACACAAAGCCTGACTTTTCACTGTAGCAATTCCACCATCAACCACTGCTTGAAATTTTTCAATTACTATGGAGTCAGTAACTCCAAAGTCACTGCCACCGAGCACCAAAGAGGTCTCAAGCCAGGCATGATAGCACACATCTGTAAGCACTCAAGAAGCTGAGGCAGGCAGATTTCAAGATCTCCCCCAGGCTATGCTGGAACCAGGCTGCAGGCTGTGCAGATGTCACCCTCTCAGGGCTGGATGCCTTCTCATACAACATAATAACAGTGCACAAATACTGTTCTGTGAATCATCACGCAGGTCTGTTGCCTGAACTTCAGTTCAGCTTTGCTTTGGGTTGGCCCAGACTTTTGTTGCTTTTTGCTGTCCCCTCAAGGCCCTCCCATGCACCTAGCACCTTCACCCATTACTTTCTCCGCCACAGATCCAAGCATCCTACCACCCCACTGCTGCTCTGTTCATAGTGCTGTCTCAGCAGGCCCTTCTCACTCTGCAGTCCTCTCCTCCTAACTCCACTCTGCCAAGGCACTGTGCTGCTGTCTTATATCATGTCTCTCTGCACCCGCTACCTTCTCCATCTATCGATCTTCTCCTTTGTTAGCCTTCCACATTCCTGCTCATCCTTCAATGCCCAACCAAATGACCATCTGTAAAATTTCCCCACATCTGCAGAACTCATCACTGACCAGTTAGAACCATCATATATTTTAACATACAATCCTGACTACTAACGCCATCTCCCAGAGCCAAAGCCAGAGATCACAAAGCACTTGAGCTAGAACCCAAAACCCAAGCTATGTTTCACTCTACGACCACTGGTGCACCTGACACCTGCTGTCAGATGAATAATTACACAGATGCCTCCACTGATACACGAATGTATTTTTAGGGTCCTGTCCAAGTGTCATTATTCCCAGGCCCCAAGAGACACAGCTGTTCTATAGCTGAAAAGACTTCTAAGTAGAAATGACCAGCTACTACTGGAATGCTGACCTGTCTTTCACCTCAATCTGAAAAAAAAAGCTGCCATTTACCTGCCTGGCAACTGCAGAGTTTACCTTTCCCATGAGTCAGGGAGCACCCCGCCTTCTGGGTGGCAACTCCTTACTACAGTTCCTGAAAATGATTCCTTGTCATCCAGGCCAGAAAGTTGCAACAGGTACCAACCAGGCTGCTTTCCTCCTGGGGACTAAGCAAGGCCCACCTTCCATGGGAATTCACCAGAATTAGTTGAGGTGACTCTGACTGCCATCTGGCACTGAATTCAGCACAGACTTGCGCTTCCATAGCTAGAAATCATCATTAAGACAAGCACTGCATAGAAATTAATAGATGCAGGAGCCCAGGAAAAGAACACAGGCAGACAGAGAATCAATCTCATTTCTTAACTCATGGAAGCCAGAGCAATTCTGCCTGCCAAACGCAACCTGGCCTTCTCGGCCTTCTACATCTCAGCCAGGGCCCAGCACATTTGAGTTACCTGCCTGCACTCTGGAGGACCTGCATAGTCCGCTGGACTCCTTCTTATCTTCTCCACACAGACTGCACTGTGTTTCCACTACACATCAGTAACCAAGTGCCTCCATCCTGCGCATCACCTGGAAACCTCCTGAAGCTTCACTTGTATACGCAGAGTTCATTCAACAGGTATTTCTTGAGATCCTCCTCTAATAAAGACTGCACAGGCCAGTGAGATAGCTCCTAGGCAAGCTTAGGTAGGCGCAAGGACCAGTTTGATCCCAGCACCACATGCCTCACCAGCCCAGCCCCCAGGGCCTGCTGAACTGGCCAGCGTCCAGGCGTGGTGGTACACACCTGTAATCCCAGCACTGGGGAGCCTGAAAACAGGAGGATCACTAGGAGTCCAAGCTGTGTAGTGAGACCCTGGAACAATCAAATATATATATTTTTAAAAGATGATAAATGCTTCTGGGGTCCTAAATTTAGTTCCTGGCCTTTTGAATGTCACTTATGATCCCTTATTCAGAGCACACCTGTAAGGAAGGTGGCCATATGATTCATCCTCCTGATCAGAACACTTCTTTTTTTTTTTTTGTCTTTTTTGAGACAGGGTCTCACTATGCAGTTCAGGCTGGCCTTAAGCTCACTTTGTAGCTCAGGCTGGTCTCGAACTCACAACAATCCTGCTGCCTCAGCCTCCCGAGTGCTGGGATTACAGGCCTGCGCCACCACACCCGGCTCTGATCAGAACACTTCTGAGAGCAAAAGGGAACACTGCCATGGACACCACCAGAGTACGGCACAGAGTGGTGCTGGGGCCACCCACAGAGGACAATCATCTACTTGCAAAGCAGGTACTGTTGTTTCAAACATTTTTAGACATAAGGAAAGAGAAGTGAATCTTAAGGAGACAAGCTGGTCTTGTTTGTCGGTTTTCTCTGTATTAGGGATTGAACCCCACTTTTCAAACTGAGGTACTGTGTGTGTGGTGTGGGGGGAGAGAGACAGAGACAGAGAGGCAGAGAGAGACAGACAAAGAGAGACAGAGAGAAAGAGAGAGACCGAGAGAAAGAGAGAGAGACTTGGTGTCCCTAGCTTCCCAGGAGGGTCTCAGTCTTGCAGTCTTCCTCCCTGGTCTCCCAAAGCGTTGGGATCATAGTCTTATAGAAAAGAAATTCTTTAACACACACACACACACACACACACACACACACACACACACACACGTTCTATTAAAAAATGCCAAGGGTCTCATTAAAATTAATTTTTCAAAAATGCCAAGGGACAGGAGGTGATTAACTCAGTGGCAAAGCACTTGCCCAGCATGTGAGGCCCTGGGTTCCATTTCCAGCATCTGCAAAAGAAAAGCCAGGGCCCTCGTGCTCCATAAATCCCATGGCTATGTTTCCCTCATAGGGGCAGACAGGCAAGGCTGCTGGCCGAAGTTATAAGAGTGGGCACGCAGCCACTGAGGAGCAGTGCTCCAGAGGCGGCAGAGACGGCAGCCCAAGCCACCTCTTTATTGTCGGTGAGGCCGGGCGGCCTGACCCTCACGCCTTCCTGTCACTGGACCCCAAACACACCGCTGAGGGATAACCTCAGGCTAGTGCTCCCTTCGGCCTGCTGGGGTCATCCCGCTCTGTGCAAGTGTGGAAGAAAAGCCCAGAGGATGAGCAAATGTAAACGCCATTTTAAAAAAGCCAGAAGGAGTGGATATCCAGTGGCAGGGAGGAACAGGGGCGCTGTCCAGGCTTCCATTGGTCACACTTGCTAGAGTGCGGTGGTGCCCATGAACATCAGGGACTGTCACCCCCTCTTCCGGAGTACATCACCTGGAATCACAGTGCCTTCATCAACAAGAGGCCTAAGAGGAGAACATTGAGAGGTAAAATAGTGTTGGTGTCACGGATTGCGCCAAGCTGTCTTCCCAAGGCTTCATGCAGTCACAGGCAGCTTCTGGAGTTTGTGACTGATTCTTGATCCAATACTGGGACTGCCGGTGTGAGTGCTGCACCCTGGCCCTGTGGCAGGTAATCTGCAGTACAGTGTAAGAAGGGGAAAGAGGCTGGCTAGCTGAGGCGCTGTTGCCCCTCCCCTTTCGCTTTCGCTCCGTGCCCCCACCACGAATGGCTGCCCTCTGCCACCAGGCACTCTACCTTGGAGCCAGCTGAGTATGCACTGAAACCTCCACTAACTGTGAGCTAAATAAACCTCTCCTTCCTTCATTTGGGGTGTCAGGTATTTGTTCCAGCAATGAGAGAAGAGTAACTGTGATAGTTGGTGACCACCTCGAGAGAGCCTCCTCCAGTAAAGGGCACAGCAAGGGTGGGAACTCAGAGCTGTACAGAACGAAGTCGCAGGAGCCCAGCAGCAGGGAAGGGAGTTGTCAGCAGTAAGGCGCACCCCACGCTAGGTATCCTGTACCAGCCACCTGTGCATACTCACTAGTCACGTGAGCACCTTGCATTGCTGTCTGTAAGACACTGGTGCAGGAATTTATCTGAATCTCAAAATCCACTGTGACAACTATTTAAAGGTAACTAATGCTTGGGCATGTTACAAAACATGTGTAAAATCCCAGGACTCACAGATGGCCTGAATGGTAGTCTTCATTTTCCCTACACCTATAACCACTGTTGAAGACACTGCCAAAGTAAAGGCACGGTGAAGCACAACCTTCCAGGTCTGCCGTCGCACACCCATGGCTCAGTCTTGCCTTCCATATCCTCATGCACAGGAGGCCAACACAAGGACATCAGCACTCATGAGGTAGTAAATTTCTTGCATGAGAATGGGCTTGCTGTAGACATTCACACCAGTTTTGTCATCTCACCCACAGAAGCAGAGGAGCAGAACAAGAGCTTGAGACAACAGGGTCCAATGTTCTTGCTGCTTACAGCCCTGTCGCTGGGAGGGAAGTTTCCTTACCCCGAACTCATGCCTATCCCCCGCTGAGACAGGACTGCTTTTGCCTCTTGCCCCTTACATGCAATTGATAATTAAGTGCTAAAAGTGACTGTAAAATACATTTGTCACATCAAAAATGCTGCAGGGATACAAAAATCCTAGTGGGTTCTGCATGGAAAGTTCTGGAAGGTGGGCTGTGGGGAGCAGAAAGAAAACACATGAGACTCTGCCTTGTACTGTAGCTGTGCCTGTTGGTACAGGCCAGCAAAAACAAGTCAATGTAAAGAGAACAGGGAGCTGCTACAAATAAGACACTTCACTCCTAACACAGACCCAGCATCTGTGGCAAACAAGTGGCAGGTCTTGATGGCAGTAACATAGATAAGGACAACAAATCACACGCACGAGAGCGAGCGCGCGCGCACACGCACACACACACTGCATAAAATTAACCATTTTATTTATTTTTATTTAAAAGAATAAAAAATAATAAAGACATTAAAAATGATCCAGAATTCCAAAGAACAAGATGATATAAATTCAACAATGGCTGTTTATTGCATATTGTTGTCTTCAAAGGAATTGTAAACTGAACCATTTGAAGGGCTCAAGCCTGAAATGCAAGCCTCTCCAAGTTATATCCAGTCCCCAAATTGTCCATAGCAAAGTCCTCCTCAGGCTGGGAGAAGGAAATGTGTCCGGAACAGCAGGAACTAGGAATTAAAAAAAAAAAAAAAAAGCTTGGAAAGAGGACTGGCCTAGTAATGGGCACTGGTGGGACTGAGCAAATCTGTCCCTTCCTCGGGGCCTCAGTTCCCATTCACTGTAACTGCCAAGACCCTGCACTTGTAAGAAAGGACCTGACCTCCAGCTTGGAGCATCTACAGACTGAACACTCTGCTGTCCATAAAATCATTTTTTCCACACCAACAAGCCAGCCAATAATTAGAAGGAAAAGAGTAGAAACTGCATATGAGTCCCAACAGCAAACAGGAATCTGTTTCTTAGTCTCTTGACCCTACTCTGGTGATACCGCTGTTCTCCTCTGTCCCAGAACTTTTTGGTGGCTTGGTCAGCAGGGTGCCCTCCTCCGTTGCAGACCCGCTACCACTGTGCCACTGCGGCTCTCTGAAGCAGAGCCTCAAGGCCCTCCTTTGCTGGACCCATACTGGCAGCCCCTCCCTCCATGCCTCCAGCAGTCTCCCTCAAGCCTCCCTCACAGCCATCTCCAACACACTTTGCCACTCCTGGAACACTCCTAGACCTCTGCCATACACGGCGGAGTCTGCCTGAGAAGCTCTCCTACTCACTCTTCGAAGCCCAGCCCAAATTTCTCCTTTTCCGTAAGCCCTCACCAGTTCCTCCAGGTTGTCAGCCCTTTGCTCGTCACTATTTTGCAACAGGTAGCAACAGAGTGGCTGAGGTAGTGGGAAACAGCAAAAGTACAGTCATGGATTAAGACAAGAGAGCCTGTTCAAGGGCACCCTAACTACCTGGTGATAGGAGAAAAACAGAAAAGAGGTTGTACCTGCAGTTACCCCAGCAAGCTAGTCCAGTGGCCCTCTACAGGGTGCCCCAGGCCTCCCCTTTCACCTTGCTCATGGCTCTGTCCAGTATCACCTTGACAGCTGCAGCTGCAGTGATTATCCCCACCCCCCCCAATACCTACCCCACCCCCAGGGTCTCCACAGAGCCTGAGTTTCTGGGAAGAAAACTCTCCTTCTCCTCAAACTGCTATCCTGCAGGTGCGGTGATCTCTGTCACATCCCAGCTGCCCAAGCAAATATTTCCAGAGTGCCTATCATGTGCCCGGCACTCTTCTAAGCAATGAGAATAGGATGGTGAAAGGGGGAAATGAACCCTCAAGCAGTTTATTTTAAAGGAGAAAGGAGGCTAGGCCCCACCCTGGAAAGGCATGCCTGTAGTCCAAAGGCTGAAGCTGGAGGACAGCAAGCTTGACGCCAGCCTGAGCTAAGACACCATCTCAAGTGAAATAAATGAATAAATAAATGAGTCAATAAATATTTTAAAAGATAGAGTGCATGGGAAGTAGAAAAGCAAATATGTAAGGTGGAGTAGTAATTCTGGCCATCAAGAAACACTGACCTTCCACTTAACAAATAGCTAAACATCACCAGGACACCACAGGAGAAAGGGGTTCAGAAGAAATCAAGGTTTCATTCATTTTTCCAAGTGCTATTCCTGGGATCTGTCTCCTCTCCCCAAAGAATAAGTAACTCCTTCATGCCATTATCAGTGAGTCATCAAAACACAAATGACCCTCCTGAGGCAGGTAGGCGACTGGACGGACAGTCATTCCTGAGCCCAGAGTCAGAAAGCTTTCTTGGAAGAAGATACGGAGAACCCTTTCTGGTCCTCCTCTCAGTCTGGAAAATTTATATTTGTAATCCCATGGCTACATTATTGGAATCCAATCAAGTTAATTTTAATCAACCACAACCAGTGTAATCCAAGGCTAGAATAAAGCCACTAAGGTATATTTGTAGTTTTGGGGATGCCAAGGGTACCAAATCCAGCCATGATGGTGGCTACCCTGAACAAAGGTCTCAACCCAGGGCTGAAACCAGGTTTTATTCATTCATGAAGAAAGGAGTGGCTTGAGGATGAGTGACCATGAGAATGGCTGGAAAGTAATTGAGCGCTGGGAGCTGAGCTAGGGAGGAGGCCTGCATTTACAGTCTGCAATATGCGGAAAGAGTGATCTGCATTGCACAACTGAGATAGTATCCCATGTTGTGGGCTTGGTACTTTATCTCTAATGTGCAATCTTTCAAGCCCCAGGAAGTCACAGCCTCTGTCTCAAGGGTTGAGGCTCAATCTTAGCCTACAATGTAAAGCACTGGTTCTTCATCCTGTCTCAAGTGGCTTATGCTAGGGAGAAGTGGGGGGGGGGGGTTCCAGGGAAACAGGCCTGCCTGCCTGCCTTTTATCTTCAACTATTACCACCAGCTCCTCAGCTGGACCAATACAGATTGCTTAAAGCCAATTGAAGGCATAGGGAAAAGTCCTAGCCAGCTCTGTACCTATCAGTACATGGAAACAGGGTCAATCTCAGCCAAAATAAAAACAATTGCCCCTCTACAACAAGAGATCGATATACCCACAGAAAGGCAGCATCCAACAGCAGAGATCTGAGACAACTCCAGAGCACACCTCCTGCTGCTGTAGGAGCTGTAAAGTCAAGAGTAAGGCCCAAGATGGGGATTTCCAGCCCTTTACTGTACTGTCCCAACAGGAGACTGGGGAAAGAGGTACTGCAAAGAGGGCCAGGTGACCTGCAGAGAGGTGAGGTCCTCTCCAAGTTGGTTTAGAGAGAGAAGTTGCCCAAAGCTGAACCTGAATTGGGTGGGGTAGCAACCAAAAGGAGGAGGAGCTGGGACAGCCCATGTGGTGAACTAAGAAGCCTGCATACCCAGCTAAACCATTGGCTGTGGTCCCAGCAAGTCCTAATGACTGTGAGCTGAGTTAAATCCAGAAAACAATGCTGAAGAACAACACCACCTTAGAGTCTTTCTTGCTTATGCATTGAACATAGTAAAGAAGCTGTAGAAGGAGTGAGAGCTCAAATTCAGCCGTGTCACTCAGTTTGCGACTTTATTTCACCAAACTCATTTTTTCCATCTGCACAATGAGATTAACAGCCATCAGATTAGTTCATATTCTATTACTGTGCCTTAATAACTGAAGCTAGGGAATTCCATTAAAAAAAAAACAAAGTTTGTAGCTCACAGTTCTGTTGGCTCAAGAGCTCAGTGTGGCTCTGGTGAAGGACCCCAGATGGTGGGGACAGGCATGGGAAGGAGAGAAATCTCACAGCCCAACTAGAAGTCAAAGCATGACTCAGGGCAGGCTTCCAGAATGACCCGCTCTCAGAAGTGACTCAGGATCCCTCACAGCTACCTTAACTCCTCCCTGGGAAAGGCCTTGAAGACCTAAGGGTGGCCTGCGGGGATGCCTGTCCATCTCACCTCCCATGGGCACACTTGGCATCAAGCCCTCAACACAGGTACCTTTGTCGGCCAAATCACTCCCAAGTGGCCACAGGAGTCAGGAAGCCTACTTTCACGCATCAATACAGCAATTATATAAGCATATGGTAACCGCTCAAAGATGCTTAAAATTCTATAAGTAAGAAAAAATGAGAGGAAAAACAAACCTTTTCTAGCTCCCACTTTATGGTTTACTGGCTTTTTAGCCCTAGTGCCATTAACCCTCAGCCAACCAACCACCTACCATCTTGTCTCTGTGGCCCTAATCAGGAATGCACCAGCCACTTTCTCCATGCCTGGGGCAGCTACAGAGACTCCCCACACCCCACTCCCTCCTCCCGCCGCCCTGCCCCCTCTTGTGGACTCTCACAGGCATCCTCAAGCCCCCATACTCTCACCTAGATTCTTCCTCTTGCACATCATAAGGAGCAGCACTTCATTCCCCACTCCCTCACCTCGAGCAAGTTTCTTCTAGCAGTTTCTCATAGCAAAACATGGCATTTCAAAGCCATATTCCAGGAAAAGTCTCCACCCAGCCACACACATACTCAGCTCTGAGGGCCCAACAACTGCCCAGGGTCAAAGTCTCAGGTTCACTCCTCTGGTTACTAAGTGTTACTATGACTCCTACATTATCACCAAATACTTAATCCCACATGGATGGTTCCATAGTCTCTGCCCAGCCTGGCAGTCTTGAGAATCACACATCTCTAAACAAAGTCCCTAGACAGTCCACGAGGAAAATGTAAACCTTACTTAGCAAAAAAAAAAAAAAAAAAAAAGAGGAAATGCCCCCTTTCTGCTCCACTTCCCCAGCTTTCTTCAAGCTGCCCATTCACAGCACAACCTGGCCCAGCACACAGCATTCAGCTGTCATCCTAGCTCTTCAGTTTCTCAGAAGGCTGAGGATGAAAGATTGCAAGTTCAAGCACAGCCTGTATAGAATAGTGAGATCCAGGCTGAAAACAAGAAAAAATAAAGAGCTGGGGGAGGATCTTAGTGCATGGGGGGACCATCCTGGAAAATAAACAACCTTCTTTCCAGTATGTGCATATGCTACTCATTTGCTAGCAGGCCTCTGTCTCGCCTCTTCTTGCACTTGGGCAACCCCTACACAGTCCTAGAGTTCCAATGCCTATGGCACAGGGTCTTCAATGGCTTCCCTGAGACTGTCCACCCTGAATGCAGAGGCAGACACATACCCTGAAGCAGCACTTCATACACTGACCCCTTCACACATGTGCACCAGGGAGCACTCCCCTCTGTATCTCTGTACTCACAGGGCCCACACGGCCAGCTCAAGAATGTGTGTGCTTCATGCACTTGTATGTCAAACAGTGGCAAGCCCAACCTCTGGTTTTACCAGCCAGTTTCTCTCTTTTTATCTGTCCAACGCAGTGCACTTCTGGCAGAAGAGAACTTCCCATTTCTCACGAGCTGCACTGTCCTGGGCCAAGACCCCTCACAATCCCCATGCCTTCAGCCATCAATTGGAAAGCAAATCCAATCTGAATCTTCCTCTTTCCCAACTCACCCACTCCAGTTACACAACGGGTAAAGCCATGCGCTACCATGAAGAGGCAAAGTTGGGTTTAGAATGTTGAGTACACCCTTAGCGAGCCTTGTAACCCCATGCAAGAGATGGCAGTGCCACCAGGTTTAGGTCTCAGAGGATATCTGAGATTCAGATGGCATAGCTGATGGAAAAGTGGCTTATAAAGTACTATAGTGCACCCATAAAGGGTGTGATTAACAAATTTTCTCCAATTTAAGCCACTGACTGTAAGATGTGTCATTACCAATTTAGAATGAAAAATAACTGTTCAAGGATGACACATTTGTTATTATAAGACAACTGGATTTCAGTGATATTAAAACATGAAAAAAGTGTTTCAAAGCAGATTTAATATAATCATTTCCTCTCAACACAAACATGAACCTGCTATAAAATCTCCCTATTTGCCAGTGATGCATAACACTGAGTGACACGTGACAGGTAAATGAAAACCACCCAGGGATAATATTCCTAGGCTAAGCCATCACCACTTACTGGAACTGGGCAGAACTGGGCAACAGGTAGCTTCCCAATACCAAACCTCCTCTCCACAGCAGGTCCCAGCCTGCTCAAAGCCCTCAGGTGAGCATTTTAAATTATAACCAAACCCCACAGCCTGCAATTTTTAAAGACCCTTATAATCAAGTTTCATCTCCCACCTTGATGGCCTAGGAATGTCTACATGCCTCTAAGCAGTCACATCAGAGAATGTGTGCCAGCTGGTCGCCACAGCCAACCCATGAGGCTCAAGGTGCTTACAGGGAACCCGGTCCTGGGAGGCTCAGCTAATCCCACCTCCAAAGGTTTTGGTGTTAAGAGCTGGGGCTATCTTGCAAAGATCAAATGCAGGTGACACCACCTGTTGCCCTTGACACCGGCAAAAAGAGAATCCTCATCACTGGGTGTTCTGCACCCCCAGATGAGCCCACCATTGTCCACTGGAGGCTTTGGGGCCAGCACTAGCTTCTGTGGACCTCTTTGGTTTCCTGGTCTGTAAGCGTGAGGGCAGGTGACACAATGAGTGCTTTCTAAACAAGTCCCTATCTGCCTTCCCTCCTTTCCTCCAAAGGCTTCCTGAAAATGCACACAGGCAGGGAAGAGGTAAACCTTTAAGCCACTAACACCTTTGTGAGAAGATTCATTATAGGACTGAAAACAGGAGGAGATCCAAACAGAAACAAGAATAAAAAGTGATACCTAGTTTGCTGTAAGAAAAGCCACTCAGAGAGCACCCTGAGACGCTACTTCTATGGGGGGGGGGGGGATGGTCCTGAAGACAAGGAAGCTAAAGAGATCTTTCAGTTCCTTTAGGACTCTCGGATCCCACAAACATGCCCTGTCCAAATCCCTGGGCACAAATCCACTCACCCCAGCTCTGACCCCAAAGCCCAAGCTCCACACAGCATCATTTAAGGTTTCTTCTTCACTCCCCACCCATCTTTTATCTGGGTCTGCGGTGAAGGTGACCCTCCACACCACTAGCTGGCTTCAGGAAACGCCCATCCTTCCAAAGTCCTGACCAAGCACAGCCCTGTGCAAGAGTCATTTCTGATCCCTCTCCAGGGATCAAAATTTCAAATTCTTTCCCCGGAACCGCCTGTGTAAAACTTTATCGGTGTATTCCTCCCCCACCCTAGCACTAGTATTTCCTACCTCGCTCCTCTGAGCACTCTCTCAGGGAAGGGTCTGGCCCAGTCTTATAGATCACAATGCCTGTCACACGGTGGGGACCTGACAAATGCTAGGTCAGGGAACTAGGAGTCCTGGCCCATGTAACGTCATTGAGACGAGTCTCCCTTGAAAGATTTCAGAAAGACAATCCTTCTCTCTGAGCCTCAGTTGCCCTCGCTGTAGAATGGGAGGATCTGAATGACTGTGTCTCTAGGCCCTTTCCACCGAGTGACAACTGCGATTCCACGAAAGCTCCGAACGGCTAGGCGTGGCCCCGCCCCCTGGGCGCCCAGAAAAACCCGGGTTGGGGGTTCAGAGAAACTCTCCAACCCTCCCGGCCCCCTGCGGTGGATGCTTCCCCCGGGTACCCCGGCCCCTCCCCCACGGCATGCACCCCGTGATTGGGCCGCGGCCGGCACTTCCGCCCCGCGGGACCGGCGCCCAGGCAGGGCGCTCGGCACCCCGCGCTCCTGCCGCCCCAGAGACGCTCGCGCCCGCCCGGGGAGGACCGGGGTTCCCGAGGCGCCCGTGGGCGGAGGTGGGGGGAGGAAGGAGGATTTGCAACAATACCTCGGCGTGGAGGCGGACGGACGGGGCAGGGGCAGCGGCGGCGGCGGCGGGAGGCGGAGGCAGGGCGGAGGAGGTGCCCGGGCACTCCCCCTCGCATTGTCCCCGGCCCGACAGGCCCGGCCCGCGGAGCACCCCGCCCGCGCCCTGCGCCCCGGGCCCCGGGCCCCGGGCCCGCGCCCCGGCCCCGGCCCCGGCCCCGCCGAGCAGCCAGCCCTTACCTGGTAGTGCCTGGGTATGCCCGCTCGCTAAAGCTACTTATCCCGGGAAAGCTCGCGTGGGGCCCGGGAGCGAACCCACAGACAAAAAGTGAAACTTCGGTAGGGCTGGAGCGGCCGCTGGTTGGTGCCTTCCTCCTTCCTCCCCACCCCCTCCCCGGTCTCCCGTGCGGTGCCCTGAGCGCTGGAGGCTGACGTCAGGGGCCTGAATTCCTGACTTTGCTCGCACGCATTTGTCCATGTAAGGTATGGGAAGGCGTGTGCCCGCGGGGCGCCGCGGCTCCGGGGCGGGGGCGGGGAGGGGGCGCCGGGGGCAGCTGCTGGGCCGCGGCGGGCGCCCGGCGAGAGCTGTGGGGACGGAGACGCGGAGCTGGGCAACGAGCCGGGAAGGGAGGCGAGGGGGAAGACGTGGGGCTCTGCCAGCCCCGGAGGAAGGGGAAGGGGACAGAGAGGAAGCGGCCGATTCGAGGGGCTGCCGGAGAACCAAGGAAGGCGCCAAATTAGAAGGCCGGGTGGAGCGGAAGCGGGCCGGCCTCGGGGCCCCCCACCCGGGCTTCGCGGCTGCCTCCTAAGAGCCCCGCCCCGGGTGTCCTGCGTGGCTCCGAACTTGCAGGAGGTTAGAACTGGTGCACTCCGCCGATTTCCTGCCTGTCCACCTCTCCCACGTGGGAACGACGAGGTGCAGGGAGATGAACCTGGGACCAAGACATAATGCTCCAGAGGGCCAGAGCAGGACGGAGACCTGCTTCCCTGCCGGAGCCAGAAACCAGGTCGGGAGTCAGCTGACCACGCGTACCACCCTGATTCCATCCTTCCTTGGGTCACACTGCCAGCTCCTGGAAGGCTCTGGGTGACAGTGAGTCAGTCCTGAGTAGTACTGACAGCTATGCAGGGTCGTTTTATGTGTCAGTGAACCCCAGGAGTTAAACGTTCACTCCCCAGCCCTTCCCAGGTGCCCAGAAAGCTTACCCTGTGTTTTCATTTAAAAAAAAAAAAAAAAAAAACTGCGAACTAGGTGAACTGGTTTGAATAAAGACAAGTCCGTTCTTGGAAAGTTTGAGTCTCTGTTTCTCTTCTGACATTCGTGAACGTGAGCAGGAGTGAGAACCACTACACTCCACGCACGCTTTGGAGGGGTGTCTGGGACTCTGTTTCCTGTGCTTCTGTCCAGCAGAATAATCTTCCCCTCAGCACACCATAAAAACTCCTTTTCAACCTTGGGTTCCATCTTCCAGGAACTGGATTGGAATCATTGTACGAGACCTTTTACATTCAAAGTAAAAACTTGCAGTGTAACAAAATATAACAGTGTTTTAGTTACTTTTCTCCGGTTGCTGAGACAAAATACCCAACATTATGGAAGGAAAGGTTTACTTAGCTATAGTTTGTGGAGGTTTTAGTCCATAATCTGCTGGCTCTAAGGCCGGGGGCATGGCACGGACAACAGCACATAGCAGTGAAAAACAGCAAAAGCAATGAGTTAAAAGAGAAAACTCTCCCTTCCCTATATTGATTGCAGTCTATCCATCCTAGAATGGGTGTAGCACTCAGGCAGGTACCCAGCATTAATCTAGGAATCAATGATAAACCAGAAGGCCGCCATGGCTGCATGAAGCTCTACGGGGCACATCCAGGCACAAACCTTAACACCGAGGGAATTTAGACAGTCCAGGTCAGCTCATCAAATAAACCCATGCTCTTCCCTGACCACCAGCAGGACTCCCCCAAGTCCTGACTGTTTAGGGTAGATTTTGTTAAATTCTTTTGATCAAGAATTAAGAAAATAAATGTAAAAACCCAAGGCAACTGAAGGGCAAAAACACAACAGTGGTAATTCTGTCTGAGACTTGAGTAGTAGAACAAAAAGTAACACAATTGTAACCTAGCATTAGATTTAGTTAAAAAAAAAAAAAAAATTGCAAGACTTCTTAACCAAATCCAATAGTTTTGCAAAGACAAAATAAAATGAATTTTTCTATTAGAATAAAAAAAGCACTTCTTACGTAAGTTTTGAACACAGACATTTCTAGGTTCAAATCTCCACTTTCTCAGCAACATACAGAAATAAGCATATAGCAAAGGAGAAATAAGAGCAGAGCATCCACCCATGCCACTTAACATTGAAATATATTTCTCTTCACAACATGGTTTAATCTGGGAAATATGCACTCTGAACAGGATCTTGCCCAGAAATTTTAGGAATATCAGACCCTGTCATGATCAGTTTCATCCACTGTTAAACATTTCAGCAAACCCACATCCTGAACACTAATATTTAACATGAAAATATCCTAGTATCTATCATTCATGCTGAGAACAAATTCACTAGACAGCTGTCAAATATAACAGGGCCTTGACCAGTATTTCTTTCTAAGTAACCCACTTATAAAGAATAACAGAGTTCCAATGAGGATTCATAAAATTTAATAAGGTATAATTAGAATCATTCATTTCCTCCTCCATACACGTTATAAGGGAGATGTACCAGGCCCAGAAATGCCACAAATTATATTGAAACTGTTGTCGCGTGCTGGAGACTGTCATCAGGATTCTCCCGAGAGATTTATGAATTGCTCAGGTAGGCATGGTGTTCATGCGAGCATTGCAGAAGGTAAATTTCAACTGGGGATACACTCCTCAAAAGTGGAAGTGGCAAATCATAGACTGCATGCTCGGTGAGCCACATGCAGTGCAGTCAGCAGCAGTAACCCAGACCAAAGGCCTCGTCCTCTTGGGCTGTTCTGGATTCTTCTGCACACTGGCTTTCCACAGCATACTGTTAGTGCTTGCCACGCACTGGGATATTGAACTAGAAGGGGATGTGTGTGGATTCACAGGCACAGTGCCAGAAGGGACGGTGGTATACTAGTTGAGAGAACAAGAGAGCTCTAGGTGAGGTGGTTCTGTGAACACTGGTTGACTGAAAGCCAGGAGCAGCAAGCTTATTGATCCAGTGACAGGATGATTTGAAGGCCAAGCTATGAGCCCTCCTTCACTCAGTCCCCATGTTTGACTACATTCTACCTAGTGACAACATTCATCTTCCCGAAGCACAGCAAGCTATAGTATATGCTCCACACTTTATAAAGGCTTCAAAATATCAACCAAATTCAACACAAACTCTTTAGCTGCCTTTTCCACATTTCACTAGCAGTTGCTAGTGGGCTTATCCAACTACAGACTATACCTTCACATACCTCCTTCACACACACACACACACACACACATACACACACACACTTGCCTTCATATCCTCCCCTCTGCCTTTTTCTCAGTTTGATTTTCTCCTTATACTGAACTTAAAGGACTCCCAGCCCCATATCCACAAATGCAGACTCTTATCTCCCTGCCAGCTCCTTCCGGAGGACTTTCCTCTGGGTTGTCCATTCCTTCCTTACCCCTCCAGTGAGGTGGAAAAACTTCTCTATCTTCTAAGATATGTATTACACATCCTCTTTAACACAGACCTTTCATAGTAAGTCACATGGTTTGTGCCTTTCTCTTTCTTAGCCACTAAGATAGTATCTGGGTCTGAAAATCATATATGATCCACTGAAATCCTGAGCAAGTGAGTCTTCCATCCTGGCCGCAAAAGTGACACCATGGATGTGACCACTCTGCAACATTGGTCATATTACCTTAAACCATGACACTGGGCAGCACCAGCAGAGACAAATGGAAAGGGGAGGACTAATATTTGTCATGTGCTGCCAACTGCTCTCTACATGATGCTCTAGACAAGCTAACAATTGCGTATATACATTTTATGAACTATCTGGATATGCAAATTAGCCAGATACATCATTTTTTTTGAATTTCTATGCATTTTTTTTGTGAAAAATAAAATTTCATAACAAAATAGAGAAAAACAAGAGTGAATGCATTTTGTATTATTATCTTCACAGATACATCATTCTGCTAGAAGAATAGACAGAATTATAAAAATGATCTAATTTGCCACTTAATATAAAACAAATTCTTTTAAAAAGACCCAAGCTCATGGTTATGGTTTGGATGTGGTTCATTTCCCAAGGGTCCATGTGTTGGAGATTTGGTCTTTGGGGTGGCTGTGTTGTCCAGGGGAAGACCCCTGGACCAGTGAGGGCCCTGCCCTCAAAAGGACTTAAGACAGCCTTCCAGGTGAGGCAGAAGAGTAGAGCTTCTCAAACTAGCTGCAGAAGTAGGTTTGGCCCTTTAATTAGAGTCCCAGGACACGTGCACTTAACAGTTCCCAAGGCCTTGCACGTGGATAGGATGGCTCAGACCTGACATCAGCCTGAAGAGCAGGAGGTATAAAATAAGACAGTTTACACCACGCACTATGTCATTGTGTTTTCTCCAGTGTCCACTCAACCTGCAGAGCATGTTCTTTTTCCTACCCTTAATAAATGTAAAACTTTGCTACCATTTGCACCCATCTTAACCAATTATTGCACAGAACAGAATCTAGAAGCCAGCTCCAAAAGGGGATTTGACACCCCAAAACCCAGTAACACCTTGGTAGTTCTTGCAAAAAAGTTTTTATGAAAGCCTGGTCTGTTTTCTCTTACTATGTCCCATCATGACATCTGTGGTCCTCACCAGAAGCCAAACAAATGTGGTTGCATGCACTGTCTTAAGCTGTGAACCTTCAAAACAATGAACTAAAGAAACCTCTTTACATCACAAACGTCTTGGTTACTCATTGCTAAGACAAATGCCTGACACTCAAAATTAGGGAAGGATAGGTTTATTTAGTTCACAATTACTGGCAGTTTCAGCACATGTTCGGCTGGCTCCAGGGCAGAGTGGCACAGAGCAGAGAGCATCCATTCATGGTGGTGGCAGCAAAGAGCAGAGAGCAAAAGGAAGAGTAGCAGCAACAATGGCCACAGAGAGCAAGTCTGTCTCCCTTGAGTTGCATTTAGGCTATCCACCCCAGGCTGGGTGTAGTACACACACCCATAATTTCAGCAGCACTCACGGTGGATCATGAGTTAGTCACCATGTCTAGAAGTCCACCCCATGACTGCATGAGGCTCTGGGGGGACAACTGGACACACACCATAGCAACAAGTAACCTGCCTGAGGTATTTATTATAGTACCGGAAAACTAACTAATATAGTCTGTCACTCTTTAACAACAAGAACTAACACATAGGGCAGTTTTAATCTTTGATCTGTCCTCTTCTGTAGCTGTGTGTTGATGTCTACCAAAGACCACAGTACCAGGGTGATGTAAACCAGCCTCCAAAAGGTGTGGACTCAAGCCCAACCAGGTAGCATGTGCTTTTGAACAGAGGTGAAACTTAACTTGGTGAACTGTCAGTGAAGGACTTTTTGTAAATGCAGCATTAAAGAATGGCAAACTTTACAAAAATTTATTCACTCTCTGTTCTTTACGCCTCATGGTACAGTATATGGGGGCAGGGTATCCAAAAGTTTAAAAAAAAAAAAAAAGGCTGCATCTTAGACTTTCTAAATGATTCTTTTCTTCCTTTATTGGCATTAGGTCTTTTCTTATGAATAAATTTATTATAACTTCTTTTCTTTCTTCTTTCTTTCCTTTATTTCCTTCCTTTGTTCTCTTTTTTCCTTCTTTTGACTCCTCTTCCTCCTCCTCCTCCTCCTCTTCCTTCTCCCTCTCCTTCTCCCTCTCCTTCTTCTTCTTAGGCAGGACCTCACTAACTTGCCCAAGCTGGCCTTGAACTTATGATCCTTCCTTCCCCTCAGCCTCCAGAGTAGGTTAGGTAATAGAAACGCACCACTATTCTGGGCTACAACCTACTTGCTTCACGGATTCGGAAGATTCAAATCAATGAGAACAAATGATGGCTTTTATGTCACCCATTGTTTCCTGCAGTTTTATCCAGTTTTTAATGAATGGCTATAGAAATACTGGCCTGAATTTCTCCACTTTATCAGATCAAATAATTAGAATGTATTTTGCCTTATCACAACTCAACCCTACACACCAAGCTGCCACTATTTTTTGTTCATTTTGTTTTGTTTTGGGATACCAGAGATTGAACTCAGGACGTTGGGCTTGCCAGACAGGCTTTTATTCGACTGAGCTATCACCTCAGCCCTCAAACTGCTGTTTCCTGAACCTAGGACCTAGGAGAACCATGACTGTCCCTAGAAACTGACAGACCTGTAGAGATTACATTGTACAGTGTGACAGTAGGGTCCACCTATGATAGCAAAGATGTTGATAGGCAGAGCTCTCTGTTTGTGACCACTGGAAAATTTCTGAGATTCAAGATGGTTAGCATTCCCACTGCTGGATGAAATATTTAACACCCACAGTGTAAAGGAAGACAAACAATTTTGATGTAACTCGCGGTTTATGAAGTTTTTATTCACAGTTGATTGGCTCTAAAGCAAAAAGATGTGGCAAAGGAGAAGCTATAGTACCTACTTCAAGGGGAGGATTGTTGAGACCCTTAGCTGAGATCTCCCAGTGGACTGGTCCTTAAAGAAAACACACTTGAAAAAAATCTATATATATATGATGGTAGGGTAGCAGTTCATGTTTGCATCTTTAAAATGATTGCTCAAGTCACAGCCCCATCCTGGGTGTGCAGGGCCAGCCACCAAAACCAGGCATAGTGGCACACACCTGTAATCCCAGGACTGGGGAGGCTGAGACAGGAGGATCACTAGGAGTCTGAGCTGTGTAGTGAAACCCTGTATGAAACAAATAAATACATACCTAAATAGATTTTTTTTAAAGAAAACTGTAGGTGTTATCCAAATTAGTGGAACATTGGTATTGGACTCAATAATACTCATAAGGTATTTTTGTCTTATGTTGGAATGTTACATAGTTCCAGTTGGGTACAAGTGTTACTTCACTCATCAGAGTGACTCATGAAGCCCTAAGCCCAAGCTATCTTAATATCTCACCTGTATGCCCCATCTCCTGAGGCTCCAAATTCTCCAGTTGGCTACTGCTCATAAGCTGAAGCACCAAGAAGCCTCTGACTCCAATATTTAGCTTCCTCTGGCCAGCCAGGTCATGATCCATGTTCTATTTGCTCGTGACACGTAGCATAACAGAGAAACAGGGAAAGACCTAGAAGCCTTCAGGATTTCCTACCAAAAACTATAAATAGTTGGGTGGCATTTGTGAATTCCAAATAGGACTAATCTCATTTCTTTAGTTTTTCTAAGAAAATGTAATCAAAAGCAAGCATTAAACCACCCAGGAGCACATGGAAAGTGCTCAGGATAAAAAAGCAGGTGACTTGGACACCAGTACCCACTCAGTGGTTAAAGATGTGACTCAGGGAAAGTGATTTTCTTCTTTTTGAGCCTTAATCACTTCTTTGATTCATTGCTTAAATGATATTATTGGCTGACTCATTCATTCATTCATTCATTCATTCATTCATTCATTCGTTCATCTACTATATGGAGATCCCAGTTCCTGTCCCACCTTTCTTTGTCCCTTTATGGTACGGATCAGATAAAATAAGGAATCAAAAGTGCACCGTAGGCTGGATTAGGGACACAGCTCAGCAGTCTAAGTGCCTTCCTGGCAAGTTCAAGGACCTGGGTTCAATCCCAGGTACTGCATACTGCACCAACTCCACCCCAGGTGTGCAGGGCCAGCCACCAAAAGCAGGCATGGTGGCACACACCTGTAATCCCAGGACTGGGGAGGCTGAGACAGGAGGATCACTAGTAGTCCGAGCTATGTAGTGAAACCCTGTATGAAACAAATAAATACATACCTAAATAGATTTTTTAAAAAGAAAACTGTAGGTGTTATTCAAATTAGTGGAACATTGGTATTGGACTCAGTAATTCTTAACACTGCTTTTCCTAGCTCCACTAAATCTTCCACTCCAGGATTCTTTTGTGATCTATTTGACTACTAATCTGTCACCTTATTAATAAGAACAGATCTACTAAACTACAAACAGATCCAGAGTCAACATAGATGAGCTTTGATTCCCCCATGTAGAATATGGTTCAGTCTCAGGCACCAAGGTCTTAAAGTGAGAATTACCAAGCTGGTGTCTTCACGCCTCTAAGGAAGAAAAATGTTGCCACTGCATTGGGATGGTGTTTAAATTCTTCAAAGCACATAGCTTTGACATTTTATTCCTACCTCTGATTACATTTAGAGGATTATGCTTGATCACCATGGCAGATGTAAGAAGCAGATCTGATTTTGTTTCCTTCTATTTATGATGACTAATTATTACAGTTCAAAAATGTATTTCAATTGCAGTGTCTCCCACAGCATGTTCTCCACTAATCGAAAAGCAAGTAGCATTCAGTAGGGTAAACAGAACAAGAATTAGGAGTCTTGGGCACTTGGCTCTGTCACTAACTCATTGCTTACTATTTGACTGTGATTTGATAATCTTCCAAGCTGCTTGTGCTTCTAGAGTACAAAGTCAGAAATTCGCCTTGATCCCATTCTTTGTGTCCTAAATCAAAGTCTAACACTCAACTATTAATAAACTAGTAATAGAATGCTATTTACCGACTAAGATGATTATTCATTCAAGTTGCTTTGAGCAATCCCAATTTATGCCTTTTTTGTCATGTTAATTATTAAGGGTTGCTTTGTGCTCTCAAAAGTAGCTGGCATTGTGATGCCTGGATAAGAGCACAGAAACTCCAGAAACTGGGGCGAAAGATTCCAAGTTCAAGGGCAGGCTTCAAAACTTAGCAATACCTTGTATCAAAATGAAATGTATAAAGGATGTAGGGTTGTAGCTCAGTAGTAGAGCATTGACTTACTAAATGCATGATCTTGGGCCAGCAAGATAACTCAGCAGACTAAGCATCTTCTTAGGAAAGCACAGAGATCCCGGTTTGATCTCTGGCACAATATTCAACCCCCAGCACCGGCATGCTGAGCTGTCACTGGGTCCAAACTTGGTGGCATGCGCTTCTAGCTCCTTCACTGGGGAGGCTGAAAACAAGAGGATCACTATGAACCTGAGCTGCATAGTGAGACCCTGTACCAAATACATAAAGAAAAAGCATGATCTTTGGTTCAATTTCTTGTACCAGAGTAGGTGAAAGACTATCCTAGTCTCAGAGATTGAATTTTTTGTGATGCTATTGCACAGAACTTCTTTAAGGGAACCTTTCCTGAGTACCAGTTAATTCACAAGATCTTAAACAATACTTGGAGCAGTCACTAATCCTACTCTAAAAGAACACAGCAGCTAATAAGCTATATATAAATATGCAAAGCACAAAGTTACTGTATTTGAAAGTGTTATAGGTGCTTAGAGTAGGGAAGAATTACCTTTAATTATTCAGTTATTCTTTCTCAAATAACTCAGTGCCTATTATTAAGCAGGCACTTGACTAAATATTAGAGAAGTCTATATGGAATACATATAGTAGAAATTGACATATGTTAAGAATGAGTCAGAGTGTTGGGTGCATATGGGAGGTGCCCCTAGGTATTGAAGAGTGGGAAGTTAGACAAGATTTGCTGAAAGAAGTACTAGATAGAATGAGACCTAAAAGAAGAGTAGGAGTTAGTTAGGTAAAGAAATGTAGGGCAAGGAGGAGCGCTTCAGGCAAGTTAGGCAGCACATGGAAAGGCAGAATTGGGATATCCTGATAGGATCAGGGAATTGAAAATAGTTCATTGTGACTTTTGCATAAAATGTGGAAAAATAAGAGCAGATGAATTTATAAATTCAGAGGCAACAGGACCAGCAAAAACTGGATCAAGGAAGGAAGCAGAGGACTATGCGGGAAAAGTAACAGAGAAAAGCAGCTGGAAGTAGCACAGGGGCACACAGTTTGTCCTGGATACTGACTTTATCCAAAGTCTATGAGGGATACTTGTTCCAAGCAGTGGTGCCAGTGTTGTGCAAGTCATCTCTTCTCCCTCATCCAGCTGAAGCTGGCTTGGCACCTGCAGGTCAGCTTGCTTGCATGTATACAAGGGCAACTTTCCGAAATCCACAAATTCATTTCTGACTTGGTAGATGAGGACACTGGGCCTCTGGACAAAGTCTGTACCCAACAAGAGCTTTCTGTAACCATTCGCTCTGTGTCAGAACTTTACATGATTCTGATTGCTCAGTGATGGAGAATCCCAGCCTCAAGGAGTAGACCCTTACAAGATGGAAACATGACCACATAGTGAATTAAGCCAGAAGTGGAATAAGGCACCTAGCTCTCCTCTGAGGCTGGATTGGGCTAGCACCCAAGCAAGCAAAGTGCAATCAGGGGTGTACAATGTCAGGAGGCAGATGAGCACTCATTTGAGCAAAAGTTAGCCCAAAATAAGATCACTGGAGGGTCTATTTAAAATATATTTATTATTTCAAACAGGATTTTTAGTTGTGAGTAAATTGGACTCTGATTCTATAAGCAGGAATAAATTTCATAAACAGGAAATAAACTTATTAAAATGATGTTGAGTAGCATATAGAGTTCATTTGGAGATTAAAAACAGGCTCAGAGATTCTTTACCAGGAATGAAACTGTTTAACTACTTAACCATGAAGTGCTCAATTTGAGGGTTGGCTCTGGGTGCTCCTCACATGTACAGCATCTGGCACCGCCTCCAGAAGTGTGGCCCTGCTGCTTGGCCCAATTTACTCCGTCCCTTGAGCCACATGTCTTTGCCAGTGCCTAGAGAAGGCACATCTGGCTGGTCATGCCTCTTTGTAAGGGAGACTGAGAAGCTGAGCATGGCAAGAGGCAAGCTCTTCTTCCTAAAAGGGTAGATTCTCCAAACATCAGGAAGAATAAAGAGGGGTGACATTCACATCATGAGATGAAAAAGGAAAAAGTGGCAAATGTCCTTCACCCTACAAAGAAGGGCAAAGAGGATTTTATTCCACAGGTATAAAAGGAGAGCAAACCTCTGGAAAGGATTTCCTGGAAATGTCAGAAGAAAATGATAAGGAAACTTTTGGTATTCTCTAAAAGCTTAAAGATCTTATTACCCTTTGAAGTAAGACCTTAATAATAAAGACAAAGCCTGACAGACAATAGGGTGACTACAAGTGGGAAACAGATAAAATGGAAAAGTATTTTAGGGAATTAAAAAAGGTAAGAGCAGATTTAATATCCACTGGAATAGCAAAAACCAAAATTCAAAATGGCTTCCAAAAAATATCTTAACTATAATACTGAGGACAAACCTCAAAATCTCTCTGAAATTGAATGATGAGGTTTGAGGACATAAGTGGAGAACTCTCCAGAGCTGCAGCTTACCCAGATGAACAGGACAACGAGTCCATACATTCAAGGCAAAACTGAAGACAGGCAATTCGCTCTCAGACACATGGGGTTGAAACATTTGAAATGCAAGAATAAAGCAAAATGCCCACTTTTGACAGGTGTAGACAAAGGAAGGGTTGTAGAAAGAAAAAATCATCATGTGTGTGTATAGACAGTACAGTTGGGATAGATAACGCTGTGCTTCTACATAATTCTATGATAGT